>CM077653.1:7858683-7976183 GCA_039707465.1 Rhabdophis nuchalis
GGGACTTTTTGGAACGGTACAGGTAGCGAAAGAAGAGGAAGGATAATTAGCTGGATCCAGCAAGTTCGAGACACTGAATCAATTCAAGAAACATGAGAGAGTTAGATGGATTTCACAAGCAGCCCTTTTTTTTCATAGCATATACTAAAATATATATGCTGCCCTCTTCAAAAGTATTGTTACTGGTTTGCCCCCCCCAAAAAAAGAGGCATTATTATTATTTTCTTTTTTTATACTATGCAGTCCCTTGAGATAAGGTTAGGGGGAAAAACTTTGCTGCTCCTGTGAATTAATTCTGTAACTCACCCAGACCGTAACTAATTAAAAGCAGCTTTTCAAAGTAACAAACAAAAGCATTTTTTTTAAAGCAGAAACCGAGGGGTGTAAGATTAGGGAGTTGGTTTACTCAGCTGTGCTAATTTACCAGACTCCCAGCCGACAGCTAGAGATGGACAAATAATTCCATTTCTGGATCTTTATCACATACAGATAGGCATTCTTTCTATTTCACTTCTGCATCAATCTATAATTTCTTTTTTTCAGTTTCCTTTTAAAGAAACCCACAAACTTCCCATTTTGTTTCTAGTTTTTCAGAGATCATTTGAAAAAAATCCCTAAAGCAGTGGTGGATTAAACATTTTTTACTGCCGGTTCTGTGGGCGTGGCATGGCTTGGTGGGCATGGCAGGGTAAAGATACTGCAAAATCCCCATTCTCTCCCCACTCCAGGGGAAGGATACTGCAAAATCCTGCCCCATACATCCCTTCGGCCGATTCGCTCTCACAGAGAGGGACTTCTCCGGGTGCCGTCCACTAGGCAATGCCAGCGGGCGACGCCCAGGGGAAGGGCCTTCTCTGTGATGGGCCCGACCCTCTGGAATGACCTTCCCCCTGACATTAGAACGACCACGGACCTCCGCTCCTTCCGCCAGAAACTCAAAGCTCACCTGTTTCATCTAGCTGGCCTGGCCTAATTCCATGCTTCCCGCCTCAGTTTGTAATTTTAAATTATGTTATTAGGTTTTAAGGTTAAGTTTTTAATTTTTATAAATTTGTACAGGGGATTATTTAATTCGATTTTGGTTTATATGTATTGTTGATTGTCATAATTTTAATTTTTACCTGTACACCGCCCCGAGTCCCTTCGGGGAGAGGGGGCGGTCTAGAAATCCAATAAATAAATAAATAAATAAATAAATAAAATCCCCATTCTCTCCCCATTCCAGGGGAAGGATACTGCAAAATCTCTATTCCTTCACAACTCCAGGGGAAGGATACTGCAAAATCCCCATTCTCTCCCTATTCCAGGGGAAAGATACTGCAAAATCTCCAGTCCCTCCCTGCTCCAGGGGAAGGATACTGCAAAATCCTCATTCTCTCCCCACTCCAGGGGAAAGATACTGCAAAATCTTCAGTCCCTCCCCACTCCAGGGGAAGGATACTGCAAAATCCCCATTCTCTCCCCATTCCAGGGGAAGGATACTGCAAAATCTCCATTCCTTCACAACTCTAGGGGAAGGATATTGCAAAATCCCCATTCTCTCCCCACTCCAGGGGAAAGATACTGCAAAATCTCCAGTCCCTCCCTGCTTCAGGGGAAGGATACTGTAAAATCTCCAGTCCCTCCCCACTCCAGGGGAAGGATACTGCAAAATCTCCAGTCCCTCCCCACTCCAGGGGAAGGATACTGCAAAATCTCCATTCTTTCCCCACTCCAGGGGAAGGATACTGCAAAATCCCCATTCTCTCCCCATTCCAGGGGAAGGATACTACAAAATCTCCAGTCTCTCCCCATTCCAGGGGAAGGATACTGCAAAATCCCCATTCCCTCCCCACCCCACCAACTGCTTTCCATCTCTGGGCTACTGTACAGGGAAACAAAAGAAGACCCAGCCAATCAGCAGGTAGAGGCAGCAAAGAGATTGGGGGCGGGGCCAGCCAGAGGTGGTATTTTCCAAACTAATCAAATTTTCCACAATCGGTTCTCCAGAACCTGTCAGAACTGGCTGAATACCACCTCTGCCCTAAAGAATCTTTAGTCACAATCCTTGACTTATGACTGCAACCAGGACCAGAATTTCTATTGCTAAGCAAGAAGGTTAAGAGCATCACACCCAATTTTATGGCCATTTTTTGCCATGGCTGTTAAATGAATCACATGGTTAAGTGCATCTGGTTTCCCTCATTGACTTTGCATGTTGGAAACTGGCCGGGAAAGTTGCAACTTATGATCATATGATCCCTAGAATGCTAAAAGCCCAAATATTGGTCATGTGACCATGTGGATACTGCAAGTGCAAGGATCAGGTGCAAGTCACTTTTTTCAGTGCTGTTGTAACCTGAACTGAAGAAGCTTCTTGGATAAGAAGTGAAATGTTTTTAAAGAAAACACCAAGAAAGTCCAATTGTCTTTTGGAAAACAGGAGGAAAAAAAACTTTGGACTATCCATACCAGAATGCAGAATAATAAAGTTGGAAGAGACCTTGGAGGTCTTCTAGTCCAACCCTCTGCTCAGGCAGGAAGCCTTATCCCATGTCAGACAAATGGTTATTCAAGATATTCTTTAAAACTTCCAGTGTTGGAGCATTCACAATTTCTGGAGGCAACTTCTGTCCCACTGATTAATTGTTCTCACTGTCAAGAAATTTCTCCTCAGTTCTAAGTTGCTTCTCTCCTTGATTAGTTTCCACCCATTGCTTCTTGTCCTGCCCTCAGGTGCTTTGGAAAATAGCTTGACTCCCTCTTCTTTGTGCAACCCCTGTGATATCAGAACATTGCTATCATGTCTCCCCTAGTCCTTCTTTTCATCAAACTAGACATATCCAGTTCCTGCAACCGTTCTTCATATGTTTTAGCCTCCAGTCCCCTAATCCTCTTGGTTGCTCTTCTCTGCGCTCTTTCCAGAGTCTCCACATCTTTTTTTTTTTACATCATGGCATACAAATGTGAAAAAAGATGTACCAGCTGTTTAGAATGCTAGAAAGCTCATTTCAACTTCCCTTCCCTTCTCGGCGTAGATCTGCACCGATAGTTGGGAAGTATTTCCAGGAAGTTAATTGCTTTTCTAGTTTCTGCAGTAAGGTCAGGCCTGCCTCTTTCGCCCATGGCTGCTTTTTGTTTCTAACTTAATGGCCTGCACCAAGGACTTGGATGCTTCAGATGATTTTGGGAGAGAAGCAGCCGCACACTGGCCAAGGTCTACCAGCAGCTGGTGAGAAGAGCTCAGCCTCCAAGACAGCAGATGATTACTTCTGCTGTCAGGTGGAGAAGCCAAAAGGAAGGTCTGGAGCTCCAGCAATGCAGTTAGGAAAAAAAAACTTTTAAAAAGTGCTGCTATGGCTCTCCTCCACACTGCAAGAATCTTCTTAATCAATTAATTAGAACTGCAGAAAAAAAAGCCATTGCTACCAATCTGTCTTCCATTGAAGACCTGTATACTGCATGAGTCAAAAAGAGGGCTATGAAAATATTTACAGACCCTTCGCATCCTGGACATAAATTGTTTCAACTCCTAGCCTCAAAACGACACTATAGGGTACTCTGCACACCAGAACAACTAGATTCAAGAACAGTTTTTTCCCCATGGCATCACTCTGCTAAACAACTAATTCCTACAACAGTATCAACAATTTACTAAGAATATATTACTATTATTCTTCTCTTCTTCCTAGTATCTATCTCTTCCGATTTATTACCATAACCATTGTTGCTTGTGTCTTTCAATTTATATTATTTTTATTTGTTTCCTAGTACAATTTGGTAGCTTATTAGTAACCTTGATTATCACTAAGTGTTGTATCTTTTATTCTTGATGAATGTATTTTATTCTCATTATGTACACTGAGAGCATATGACCAAAGACAAATTCCTTGTGCCACACTTGACCAATAAATTATTCTATTCTATTCTATTCTATTCTATTCTATTCTATTCTATTCTATTCTATTCCATTCCATTCCATTCCATTCCATTCCATTCCATTCTTGACGGAACTGAGCCACTACCAAAATACTTCCTTTGATAATGTATGTAAATGCTGTGGCCCTACTTAGAGTCTCCATTTCTCCTAAACCAGGGGTGTCCAAACTTGGGAACTTTAAGACTTGTGGACTTCAACTCCCAGAATTCCCCAGCCAGCCATGCTGGCTGGGGAATTCTGGGAGTTGAAGTCCACAAGTCTTAAAGTTCCCAAGTTTGGACACCCCTGTCCTAAACAAAACTCTGCACCAAAAAGACATAAGCTTAGCCGATCCTTGATTATAATAAGCCTTGATTACGACAACCTTCCAAATCATCATTCCAGCAACCAACACTCAGATAAGCAAGGATTAACACCAGACAAACAACCAAGCTGAAAACAATACCCAAATCAAGGATGCACCAAGGAGAAAACTGGCATCACCAGCAGGCAACCTACTGTATGTAAACAGGGAGCAAACCCTACACTCACTAAGGTTGATGATGTTGCCTAGTCAGGTAATGAAATATTGGAAATTAACAACCGAGCTCAGAGAGCACCAAAGACTCCACATCATCCAACCCTAAGAGACATATATTGTCTTCTACTGAACAACGTGCAGGTGGGAACCTCATTAAGACAATTGCCAACCAGACATTGTTTTTGTAAGAGAGTAATATCCTTGGTCAGGCTTTACCCAAGAACAATGGGGTTTATTGTAGCCTTACTCCTAACCAATATGGTTTTCTGACAGACCCTCCCAACCTCTGCTACCATTTCCAGACTCTGTTGTGGGTTTGTAATCTGTATGCCTATGGAACAGAAATGTGGAATCTCTGAGTGAATTCCCACCAAAATAGGATTTAATACAAACTTCTCCCCCTCAATGCAAGCTCATATCTGCCTACCAACAAGCAATTAATTTATAGACGTCTGCAAATTTGTTTGTTTTTTATTTTTTTTTATTTTTCATTTTTTATTTTATTTACATTTATATCCCGCCCTTCTCCGCAGAGGACCCAGGGCGGCGCACAGGAAATTTAAAAAACGTACAGAATACAAAAATAAATACACAATTTAAAATATAAATTAAACCATCTTATCCTATGCTAAAAACCCAATTTTAAAATATCCGATTTAAAACTATCTAAAAGTCCCCATGGGAGGTTAGGCTAGGCCGGCTTGTTTGAACAGGTATGTCTTTAGACATTGGCGGAAGAGGCGGAGGTCGGTGATGGTGCGTAATTCGGGGGGTAAGTCATTCCAAAGGGCTGGGCCCGCCACAGAGAAGGCTCTTCCCCTGGGTGTTGCCAGTCGGCATTGTCCGGCCGACGGCACCCTGAGAAGGCCCTCTCTGTGGGAGCGTATCGGTCTAAGGGATGTTGAAAGATGGCTAACAATAAAGCAATAACAATAACACTGAATGGAGAAAAATAGGCAAGTCAAAATAGAGGTGTTTTATAAGGACTTAAAGAGACATGGTAGCTCAGTGGCTAAGACACTGTGCTTGTAAATCAAAAAGGTCAGCAGTTCGGCTGTTCGAATCGCTCCAAGCAGAGTGAGCTCCCATTACATGTCCCAGCTTCTGCCAACCTAGCAGTTTGAAAGCATGTAACAATGCAAGTAGAAAAATAGGAACCACCTTTGGTGGGAAGATAACAGCATTCCATGCGCCTTTGGCATTGAGTCATGCCGGCCACATGACCATGGAGACGTCTTCGGACAGCGCTGGCTCTTCGGCTTTGAAATGGAGATGAGCACCACCCCCTAGAGTCAGGAACAACTAGCACATATGTACAAGGGGAACCTTCACTTTTACCTTTATAAGGGCAACTAGCAAAAGATACTAATATAATTTAACACGAAGCTGGAAAAACATCAACACTCCTATTTAATTTCCTCTTTTTAAACAAAATGGATAGTTTCACATTTTTTTCTCTTTCTTTTCTTCATTTTTGAGAAGCAACCTAGTTATTACGACCAATTTCACAGGGGTGGGGGGGGAACCTTAATTCCCCCCTCTATATATTTTCTTCCATTATACATCCAGACCCCTGCTGCAATTCTACATATATATATATTTTTTGCCAGAGACTGCATTCCAATGAATTTAATATAACTTCTGAATAGAGAGATGTAGGGCTGCACTATAAATAATCTAACTGCCTGTGCAGCTCAGCCAAAAATATATGTAAAGCTAACTAACCAACAGCTGTTGATTCCTTCAGAAAGACTCTCTTTGATAGCCACTTTCCATAGATTGATGGTATAATGGGGACTTTTATTTTTATCATTGTCTTTGATGCGTTGAGGAATGGGCTGCTTTTAAATTAAATTCAAACCAAACTTTTGATTACATTTCCCATGTGCCCATATGCTTCGGAACCCCCCAAAAAAGGTTATCCAGGAAGTTTTCTTTGTGATTGTGTAGCTTCTTCTCCAGTAATAATGAACTGCAAACTAGGGCATACAAAACTTTTGCTAGACCAATTTTTGAATGCAACTCATCTATCTGGAGCCCACACCGCATATCAGACATAAATACAATCGAGCAAGTCCAGAGATATTTCAGGAAAGGAGTCCTCCATTCCTCTACTCGCAACAGAATCCCTTATGCCAGGGGTCTGCAAAGTCGGCTCTTTTAAGACTGGTGGACTTCAACTCCCAGAGTTCCCCAGCCAGCATAGCTCCACCAGTCTTAAAAGAGCCGACTTTGCAGACCCCTGCCTTATGCCATCAGGTTTGAAAATTTGGGCTTAGACAACTTAGAACTTCACTGTCTTCAATCTGACCTAAGCGTAGTACACACAATTATCTGCTACAATGTCCTACCTGTCCGTGACTACTTCAGCTTCAACTACAACAACACACCAGCTCACAATAGATACAAACTTATGGTAAACCACTCCAAACTTGATTGTAGAAAACATGACTTGAGTAACCGAGTGGTCAATGCCTGGAATGCTCTACCTGACTCTGTGGTTTCTTCCCCAAACCCCCAAAATTTAACCTTAGACTGTCTGCTGTTGACCTCACCCCGTTCCTAAGAGGTTTTTAAGGGTGAGCATAAGCACACCAATGTGTCTACCAACCCTGCCTTAACAACCAGAGGTGGGTTCCTACTGGTTCGGTTGAACTGGTAGTGGTGTGCCAGCTGAGTCACAGAACTGGCAGAGACCCAGGCTGGCCACCCCCCCCCCCAAACCAGTTCCCCAGTCACCACTGTCCCTGCTGCCATCTTTTTCGGGCATTCTGTTCATGCGCCAAATAATTTGCATTGAACTGTGCATGCACACACAGTGTGCATCCAGCGCGCCCATGCCTGAGCGAACCGGAAGTCATGCCCTCTGAAACCCACCCCTGCTAACAACCCCATTTATTTGTATCCATTTCATGTATTCATAATCCCGTCTATACTTATATCTGTTACCCAATTCATGCTTGGCGGAATAAAATAAAACAAGGAACGCACAATTTGCGTGTCTCCGTCCCTCCTTCGGCACATCCAGCTAAGTGACCCTAGGGGTGCCAAAATCAAGAAAGGATAATGAGGCAAGCATGAGGATGAAAATTATTGACACTCCAAAGGAACCCAGCCGGGTTTTGTTAATAGCACTGACAACTCATTTGGTTCTTTGTGTCCTCTCCAACGGTTGGCGAGTGGAAGTGGCAGCGGGAAAGGAACTTAGAAGAGAAAGGTATAAACAACAAAGCTCTCACTCCTACGGAGCGATGGGGACAAGGTAGAGTTGATGCAACATAAAGGGACTGTCGGAGGTAAACTGGAGGAACCTGAAGCTTCCCAAGGCCTCTGCTCGATGGGAACGTCATCTGTCAGAAGAAGAAGGAGACAAGCAGATCATCCAGGAAAAAAAATAAAAAGACCAGCTTGCTATACCAAGCAGGGGTTGGATAAATCGGGGCGGTAGGGGATTATAGCTGTGTGCTAGAGCTACAGTCTTGAAACACACAGGTCCTCCTGAATTTAATGCAAGAGATTTATAACAGCTATGTGTGTGTGTGTGTGTGTGTTTTTAAAGCAAGCTCTTGATCCAAACAAGAAGTAATGAGGGAGAAATAATGAGCTGCTTTGGGGACTGGGTGATCATGATTCCATATCTCATAAAACATAGAGGAACCTTCCTCTATATTGTTGAAAAACGCCAGCATCTCCCTTTATCATCTCCTATAGACGTGTAAGGCCCAGAGAAGTTCACACCCCACAGGCAACTTCCCAGCTTCCTGTAACAAGGCCCTCTGAAGAAAACTGTCAAGACTTTTCCGAAGAGCAGGATCTGTAGTTGAATAATTCTTCACGAGACCCCAGGTGGGTTCGACCTCTTGCTGTGACAACACCTGTCCATGCCGGCTAATTAGAGCAAAAGCTATAGCCAGCCCAGGTGCGTTTCTCAGAGTCAGGAAGCTCTTATGCCTTCGCCTTGCAAGGCTCTCCAGGTGGAGCAGGACCTACATGGTCTCCTTCTCCTCCACAACTTCTTCTATTTTGGGAGGGGAAATGAGTATCTGAAATCGTGAGAGACAGGGAACAAAGAGACATGGAAAAATGTCCTAGCGCATAGCCTTACTGTTTAAATTTCTCTTTGCACAGAGAAGTGGAACAACTGGTCTACGGTTTTTTTGTATATGTATATGTAAAGGGACATGGTGTTTCAGTGGCTAAGATGCTGAGCTTGTTGATCAGAAGGTCGGCAGTTCAGTGGTTCGAATCCTTAGTGCCGTGTAACAGAGTGAGCTCCCGTGACTTGTCCCAGCTCCTGCCAATCTAGCAGTTCGAAAGCACATAAAAATGCAAGTAGAAAAATAGGAACCACCTTTGCTGGGAAGGGAACAGTGTTTCGTGCGCCTTTGGCATTTAGCCATGCCAGCCACATGACCATGGAGACGTCTTCAGACGATGCTGGCTCTTTGGCTTTGAAACAGAGATGAGCACCGCCCCCTAGAGTTGGGAACGACTAGCACATATGTGCAAGGGGAACCTTGACCTTTACCTATGTATATGTATATAGTATGGGTCTCTTGGGAGTGGTGTGGTGGCCTAGAGGTGGAGCTCTTGCCTCACAATCAGGAGGCTGTGAGTTCAGTCCTAGGTTGAGGCAGATATTGCTCTTTCTGGGCAAAATGAGACTATATCTGCTGAACAAAAACTCCACATTGGCGACAGGAAGAGCATCCAGCCATTAAAATACTCTGCTAGCTCTATTTAGTTGTCTAGACTCCACCCCACAAAGGATTATGGGGTCATTGAATGATGATGATGATGATGATGATGATGATGATGATGATGATGATGATGATGATGATGATGATATGGGTCCCTTCTGCTCATCAGAACCTTTCTCCATGAAGCTAGAGAGAGGGCTACATGGAGAGGTGCAAAGAGGTGCTTTGCTTTTTGAAGTTCTCCAGATTGACAGCCACCTGACATTCGTACTTCCTTAAAACATCCTGGATTGTATCTCTCTGCTATCCGAAATGGGAGCTGCACGCCTGCTTCAGAAGCCGCATACTTTATGGAGATAATTTTATTAAAATGTTTACAACGATATCGCCATCGGCACTCAGCTTTAATCGATAGCGCAATTTATTGTCCTTCAAGGTGAGCATTAAGGCAGCTTCTCAATGGTCAATACTCACCTGGAAGGTCTATAAATCTTTACACTACGGTAGCCGAGGTTGACAGCGGCTGATTCGAGATTAGCAAAAGGAAAGGCGTGAGGGATTGCTCCTTCTTCTTCTCCTTCTTCTTCTTTTTTTTTTCAAGAGGGAAAAGACTAACTATTTAATTACAATCCCTACAGCAATTCAAAGCCAATTTACAGCTGCCTCCTGGTAATAAAAAATTAACACCGCAAGAACTTGTTGCTCCGAGTGACATCTTAAAATGAAGGGTCATTCGTTTCACATGCCACGCTGCTGTTGCCCTCCGTCCAAATGTGAATCGTAAATACAGGCATTAAACAACACTAATAATGAAAGCAGCGTAAATGTAATGGGGGAGACGCTTAAGTGCTCACCGAAGGATTACTAATAGTCCGCAAGGAGATAGACCCTCTGAGTACCCCTAATTGTTGTTGGGTGGGGTTTTTTTTGGAAAATAGATCGTTTCACCCCAAAAGAGGTCGAGCAGGCTTTTGAGATATGGAGATCAACAGAGAGAGGCACGCAGGATATTATAATTTCTTTGTGTGGCAACAGTATTAGGACGTAATCTTCCAGTGATGAAATTGGATGGCGACAATTATCTGGTGGTTATTAGTGCCGCTGAACTGTAACTTCTCCGATGAGCTCTTGTTTTGGATAACCTGCGAGAGTTTCGAGAGTGAATTTTAAAGAGGTTCTAGCTGAGAAGGGATGCAGAAAGCAAAACAAAAAAGACAAATAGCAATGGCACTTAGATGTCATCCTGCTTTATACTTTTGCCCTCTCTAAGCAGTTTTACAGAGTCGGCATATATTGCCCCCCAACAATTTGAGTCCTCGTTTTAGCGACCTCGGAAGGATGGAAGGCTGAGACAACCTTGAGCCAAGTCAGGATTGAACTCTGGGCTGTGGGCAGAGTTTGCCTGCAATAACACTGGGAGGGAGGGAGGGACGGAGGGATAGCAATAGCACTTAGACTTATATACTGCTTATAGACTTATATACAGCACTTCACAGTTCTCTCTAATGGGTTTACAGATTCAGCCTCTTGCCCCCAACAATCTGGATCCTCATTTTACTGACCTCGGTAGGATAGAACAGGGGTCTCCAACCTTTGCAACTTTAAGTCTGAAGGACTTCAGCTCCCAGACTTCTCCAGCCAGCAAAGCAAAGCTGGCTGGAGAATTCTGGGAGCTGAAGTCTGGGAGCTGAAGTCCTTCAGACTTAAAGTTGCAAAGGTTGGAGACCCCTGGGATAGAAGACTGCGACAACCTTGAGCTTTATCAGGATTGAACTCCAGGCTGAGGGCAGAGTTTCCCTACAATAGTACATTCTAACAATGAGAGGGAGGGAGAGAGGGGGGGTGGGAGGGAAGGAAGGAAGGAAGGAAGGAAGGAAGGAAGGAAGGAAGGAAGGAAGGAAGGAAAATAGCAATAGCATTTAGACTGATATTCCACGTCACACTGCTTCACAGCCCTCTCTAAGCGGTTTACAGAGTCAGCCTCTTGCCCCTCGAAATCTGGCTTCTCATTTTACCCACCTTGGAAGGATGGAAGGCTAAGTCAACCTTGAACCAGTCAGGATCGAACTGGCAATTGGCCGAATCAGCCTGCAATACTGCATTCTAACCACTGCACCACCAAAGCAGGACAAAGTGAGAGTTTTCATTTTCAAGCCAAAATATCCCCGCTGTTATGGTGGTGGTAATCACCATTCTTACTGCAATTATAGATCTAGGTCTGTGGATCTAGTTCCTGTGAAGTTACCAGCCTTAACTCTAGCGATTCATGGTCCTTTGCGCATATGCACATTGAGACTCTGTATAAATGTAGTCCTACAATCATTCGTTAACAACCATTTCAAGTTTCAGCAGCACTGGAAAAAGTGACTTAGAACCAGTCCCTGCACTTCAAACCATTGCAGCTACTTCTCTGGTCATGTGATGAAAATTTGGGCACTTGGCAATTGGCACGTATTTATGACGGTTGCAGAGTCCCAGGGTCAACATGACTGCCATTTGCGACCTTCCCCGTGAGTTACTAACAATCAAAGACCGCTGAATTCATTCAACAAGCACCCAATTTCATTCCGACCATTGCAGTGATTCACGGTAGAACTGCATGTCCCTATATCCATGTCAGGCTAATTAATAGTAGCTGCGGGGGAAAAAAGAAAGAAATATCATCATTTTCCACCTTCTAATGGTTTAACCCTTGGGACTCAAGTAAAATCAGGGTCAGGGCTTAACTTTAAAAAGTCACCTGTTGTGTTTACACAACACTCCTTACCACATTGTTTAAAGCTCTACTGCAGTGATGGTGAACTTTTTCGGCACACTGAGCGCCAAAACGTTCACATCAGTGGTGGGTTTCTGCAGGCTTGCACCTACTCGCGAGAGCCGGTTAGTGAAATATAGAGAACCGGTGAGAGGGGGTTCCACCGGCGTACCTGGAAGTAAATCTGGCCCGCCGCTGCCAATGACCCAACGGGAAGGAAAGGAAAGGAAAGGGAAGGGAAGGGAAGGGAGGAAGGAAGGAAGGAAGGAAGGAAGGAAGGAAGGAAAGAAAGAAAGAAAGAAAGAAAGAAAGAAAGAAAGAAAGAAAGAAAGAAAGAAAGAAAGAAAGAAAGAAAGAATTTATCATCACAATTGAGTCCAAAATTTTGGTTGCTAAGCAAGAGCGTTGTTAAATGAGTTTCTCCACATTTTAAAAGGTGGCCACTCCCACCCTGTCACATGACTGCCAAGCCACGCCCACAAAATAGGCCACACCTACAGAGTAGGTTCTAAAAAATTTGAAACCCACCACTGGTTCACATGGAAATGTCACATGCGCTCTTGTCAGGAAAAGCTGAACTTCTGGGTTCTAATGTGCAGGTGCTCCCAGTGATCAGCTGGCCAGCATGAATGCATAGGCTGGTTCTCAGCACTGCATGAAAAGATCCTGCTCCGGAAAAGCCAAACTTCCTGGTTCTGGTGTGCAGGACCACCCAACAATCAGCTGGCTGGCACGCATGCGCACACCAGTTTTCAGCACTGCTGCACACAAAGGACAGCTGATTGTCACATGGGTATACATGCCAGAAACCCCAAAGACAAGCAGGCAAGGCCGTGCGTGCCAGGCGACATGGCTTCGCGTGCCACTTTGAGCACATGTGCTATAGGTTCGCCATCAGGGCCCTAGCGGATATCAACTAAATTTGAGTTATTGTTAACCTGATTTGTTTTCCGGCCCAACGTGCAAATCCGATTTGTTGGGCGGGCCTTTGGCTCAATGTATTGTCCGAATGGTTAACTCAATAACCAGATAATATACGTTGTGGGAACGAAGCCATTGTTTCGGCTGGCTTATTGGGGTCAGGGGGTAATCCTAATGACATTTCCTCGAGAGGGAAATCTCACCGGTTTTAATAGGAATTTATTTTGATGTCCGCCTTCCTGGGATTACAGCTTCAATGAAGATTTGCCTGACTGCGCAGCCCCCTCGTGTTTTCTCCCACTTTCAAATTCTATTTATTCTCTTAATTTGTTTTATCTACTCCGAGCCTTCAGAATGTCAGAGCTATTGAAATACAGCTGGTAAATCTCCCATTATGATTTGATTGTGAGGAAGTGGAGCTTCCTCCCATCCCCCTCCTCTTTTTTTAAGCTTCAAAGTCCTTGAAAGTTTCCTGCTGTGACTAGTCAAACAAGCCGTTTCTTTTCTTTGCATCTCTTCTCGGCGAAGAAATATTTATGCTCATTCCTTTTATTGAAATCCATCTGTTGCCTGTTCCATTGCAGCTGACGGGCTGACAACACCTTTTATTTTCTTTTGAATCCCTTCCCAAGAAAAAAAGGAGATAGCAGGGGCTTTGTTCTCCATTGTCCTGCCTCAGCCTTTGACTCTCTGATCTGCAGCCAGGCCAAAAGAAGAAGACACCCCCTGCCAGCTAAACCTCCCTTTGAATCATCCCCTTTCGTGCGTTCCTCAACTTACGACTCCAGTGAGTCCAACATTCCCATTGCTAAGCAAGCCAGTTACGTCTGCAAGAAAACAACCACACTCGGAGAGCATCAAAGACCCCCTTAGTTCAACCAAGATGATTAGGGGACTTGGAGGCTAAAACTAGGCAGGGGTTTGGACTAGAAGACCTCCAAGGTCCCTTCCAACTCTGCCTTTGTATTATATGTTAAACGGTTGCAGGAACTGGGCATGGCTAGTCTAGTGAAGGACCAGGGGAGATGATGGCAGTGTTCTGATATCTCAGGGGCTGCCACAAAGAAGAGCAAGTCACGCTATTCTCCAAAGCACCTGAAGGCAGGACAAGAAGCAATGGGTGGAAACTCATCAAGGAGAGAAGCAACGTAGAACTAAGGAGAAGTTTCCTGACAATTAGAACAATTAATCAGTGGAACAACTTTCCTCCAGAAGTTGTGAATGCTCCAACATTGGAAGTTTTTAAGAAGATGTTGGATAACCATTTGTCTGAAGTGGTGTAGGGTTTCCTGCCTAAGCAGGGGGTTGGACTAGAAGATCACCAAGGTCCCTTCCAACTCTATTCTATTCTGTTCTTGATCATTAAGGGATCTTGGAGGCCTCATAATCCAACAACCTGCTCAAGCAGGAGACCTTATACAATTCCAAACAAGTATCTGTCCAGTCTCATCTTAAACTCCTCGCCGCCCTGGGTCCTCTGTGGAGAAGGGCGGGATATAAATGTAAATAAATAAATAAATAAATAAACTCCTCCAGTGATGAAGCACCTACACTTTCTGAAGGCAAGCTGTTCCACTGGTAATTGTTCTCACCGTGAGGACATTTCTCCTTGGTTCTAGGTTGCTCCTCCTACTATTCACACAATTGTTATAGGCATGTATACATTTGAGGGAGGGACAGAATTCTATCCTCTCATCGGCACTACAGTATAACTCTTTGAAAATGGGACAGAGCAGGACTCATGTTAGCTGGAGATGAGAGGGAGATGGCAAAGAAGCCAGCAAAAGTAAGATCAAGTCTGAAGGTGACCCAGATCCAGCAGAGAAAATAGTAATATTTTTTTCTCAACACCCTGTTGTAGGAAAGTCATTTGGAAGCAGCTTAGAAGACGGTCAGATGCTCCATTCTATGCCCACCTCCCTCCTGGTCACACAGACCTGCTACTCATGATCTCTGTGTTTTCCTACCCATGACCCAAGGGATGACTCGAAAGCATTCCAGAATATGTGCCTTGCATGCTTTCCCTATCTTGTCATTTGCTTGGTGGAACCTAAATTAGTACAGATGGTAGGATGGTTGGACTTTAGCTTGGACTGCCAAGAGTTCAAGACTCATTTTGGCAAGTAGCAAGAAGCTTTTTTTTAAAAAAAAAATAATTAAAAAGGATTTATCTGGAAGTTGAAAGCTCAGCCTGTGCCGTCCGATGTTTTTCAGAATTCCTACAGAATTAGATCGTTTGCTAAGTCACCTTTGAACATCTGTAGTTGGGACAGAGGGAGACAGATTGGGGCAACGTCCAAGACCCATGGGTCTCTACACTGTATGTTACAAATGAAGTATACTGAAGGAAAGATCCTCCATCCAGAAGGGCCCTCAGGTTCTTCGTCACCATGTTTGGAAGTTGATTCCCTTAGACCAGGGGTCAAGAACCTTAAACACTCAAAGAGCCACAAAGGTCCTAACCGGAAGCCCCTCATTCAATTCTGGAACCAATCAGAAGTCCTGCTCCCCACCCACCATAGAGTATCCTCCTAGCGTGGTGTCCTTTTTCTTCTGCCAACTGGAAGTCCTGTTTCCCCACCATAGAGTCTCCTCCTAGTGCGTCATCCTTTTTCTTCTACTTGTCCTAACTGAAAGCCCTAGCAATTGTGGAGCTGACCGGCGACAGGAGCCGCAGCAGAGGGATGAAAGAGCCACATGTGGCTCCAGAGCCATGGGTTGCCGACCAATATCCATTAAGTGAAGTTCCTTAAATATTCTGGGACTGTAGGTCTCAAAATTCTCAGAGGACCTTAGTGGCTGAGAATTCTGGAAACAGCCATGCCAGCATATCCAGAGAGAATGAGGGTGAAGAAGGGTTTTCTAAAAGATGAGAAAGAAGAATTAAAAGTCACTGATAGGAAAATGGGAATGAGCAAAATGCCCGTCTGTCTTTTGATTTAAGCATTCTGTTAATTTATTGGATGCATCTTACATTTCTTAAGGGAATATGTTACTTCTAATAATTTATAAAGCCAACACCAGTGATGGGTGGGAAAGGTTGAGTTGACTTGGGAGTTTACAAAGTGTCAGCTTTGAGGGGGAGGGAGGAATCAGCTGAACCTGCCAAAATAAAAAGCAAAAGAAAGGGAGGTCACCTGAAGCTACAGGGCAATCTATTGTGAAGAAACTTACAATGAGTCCCAACAAATCATGTTTTGACAGGTAAGTTTCTTCAGTCAAAACACAGAGTTTTGAACTCACCCATTAAACTGAAGGATCAAGAAAACTACATCAAAGTCCATTCAAGTTCAACTTGAAGCAGACTTTACTTAGTTGTCAGCGGATGGGTGAATGGAAGGATGGGTAGATGATAGATAGATAGATAGATAGATAGATAGATAGATAGATAGATAGACAGACAGACAGACAGACAGACAGACAGACAGACAGACAGACAGACAGACAGACAGACAGACATAAATGATAGATAGAAGACATTGATTGATTGATTGATTGATAATATCAATAGATGGATAGATGATAGATAGACAGACAGACAGACATAAATGATAGATAGAAGACAGACAGATTGATTGATTGATAGATAATATAAATAGATGGATAGATGATAGATGATAGATAGATAGATAGATAGATAGATAGATAGATAGATAGATAGATAGATAGATAGATAGATAGATATGGATGGATAAATAGATAGATTAGATAGATAGATAGATAGATAGATAGATAGATAGATAGATAGATAGATAGATAGATAGATATGGATGGATAAATAGATAGATTAGATAGATAGATAGATAGATAGATAGATAGATTAGATAGATAGATAGATAGATAGATAGATAGATAGATAGATAGATAGATAGATAGATAGATAGATAGATAGATAGATAATGCCAATAGATAGATGATAGATGATAGACAGACAGATAGATGATACCAATAGGTAGGCAGGCAGGGAGGCAGGCAGGCAGGCAGGCAGACACCTGGTAAGTAGACAGATTGAAATGGTAGGTGATAGACAGTAGATAGATAGACAGATAGACAGACAGAGACAGACAGATGATAGATACATAGATGAATGATATATTTTGATGCAGAGCAAACTCTTGGTGGACATTTCAAAGCAAAACCATCCTGTTATTTACTGACCATCCCACATCTGGTGATATTATACCCCTTAGGACTGATCTTACAGCAGCAGAATTATCCAGTTAAACATCTGGATCTTTCATTTCCTAATTCTAGTGAACATCACCCCCACCCCCACCCCCCACAAAAAACTTTTCTTTCCTGGGAAAAAAAGAAAGACCGCATTGAAATTTGTGAAAGCCGTTTGCAAATGTGGCTGAGCCTTTTTCTAAATATCACAGGCAGAGCTGGGCAGCGATAAGCAGATCCTCGAAAACACAGCTTACTAATGGAATGCATGCAAAGGGAAACCAGCTTGTTACTGGGTGAGATTTCTCATTCCATTCTTAAAAGTCTTCTTCTTCCAAGAGCGTTTAGCTATTTTACACACACACACACACACACACACACACACACACACACACACAACAGTGCCAAAAAACAAGGGCCGAGTAACTCATAAATAAACTTTATTTGAATAAGACTCATTAATTAAATGCAAACTAACGAAATAAATGCTGATTAGAAATCCTTCTCGCCCCTCCCCTTAACTGCTGTGAATTTGAAACTGGGAGGATTAAGGAAAGAAATGGCAGAGAGAATGGCATTATATTTTTCCCCGTAGTGTGAGAGAACGAGAGAGAGAGAGAGAGAGAGAGAGAGAGAGAGAGAGAGAGAGAGAGAGAGAGAGAGAGAGAATGAAAAGCAATAGCAAAGTATAATGCCAATTCAGCAGTGAATCGGAGCTTCAGTCTCGGGGGAAACATGTTCTTCATCCTTCTGTGAATTGCAATCGGGAGGCTCCACTGCAAGAATGAAGGAAGGATTTGAAAAGAGATCTCCCTTAGGAGAGGGATGGGAACCGAAGCAGGGGATCAAGTGAGATGATCAAGAAGGAAAGCGCTCATTCTGTAGCTCAGCCTAATTAATTTCAGTAGGAAGAATCCAGTTCTTAAAGGCGCTTGAGGAGCAAATGAAATATCACAGAAATAGAATCGCTGCTGACAATAACCTCAGAATCCGAAACGGGCTTTCAGGGTTGCCTTTTTTGACCAGTCTTGCATAAAGATATTTATTGGTTTAATCGAGGAAATTTATATGGCCACTTATGCATTTAATATAAATGGATGACATGAAACGTAAAACAATGTGCTTTGTAAAGATTTTATTTCAATAAAAAAGTGCTTGCCAAATTACAGGTTGTCTTCAGGTTAAAGCCACAACTGAGCCCAAAATTCCTCAAGGTTGACTCAGCCTTCCATCCTTCCGCGGTTGGTAAAATGAGGACCTAGATTGTTGGGGGCAATAAACTGACTCTATAAACCACTTAGAAAGGGCTGTAAAAGCACTGTAAAGCAGTATATGTCTAAATGCTACTGCCCTTCCTTCCTTCCTTCCTTCCTTCCTTCCTTCCTTCCTTCCTTCCTTCCTTCCTTCCTTCCTTCCTGGCCATGGTGGCACAGTGGCTAAAATGCAGAGTTGCAAACTAATTCTGCCAACTGCCAGCAGTTCAAATCTCACCGAATCAAGGTTGACTCAGCCTTCCATCTTTCCGAGGTGGATAAAATGAGGACCCAGATTGTTGGGGGCAAATAGGCTGACTCTGTAAACCGCTTAGAGAGGGATGTAAAAGCATTGGGAAGTGGTATATAACTCTAAGGGCTATTGCTATTGCTACTAACCTTGCCGGAATAATTTTGCATTGAGAAACTTTCCTTGATGACTGTTCCAAGGTGAATCAGGGCACTTAGAAGGACATCCTCTGCCTTGTGCACAGTCCCAACTTTTTGAGACACAACCTAACACACCGGCCTACCCTTCTAAGCACCTGGGTTAACAACACAGCAATTCAGAGAGAATAAACTGGTCGGACGACTGTAGGCCATTGAACGGACTCTTGCGATTGTCATGTATTATTTATGTAGAAAGAAAGAAAAAAAAATTCGCGTCTCATTTCTACAGCAAATGACTCGACACAATAGACGGACTAATAATAAATTCTCATTATGCACCATGCAAATGCTTTCTTTTTTTTATTGCTCGGTGTCTCGCTTGTTAGGGAAGTAAAACGGCAGGTTGTACAAAGAGGAAGGGAAAACTCGGACACACAAAGGTTACAGCTTGACCACCAAAATGGTTCCACTTTCTTGATGCGTTTTTCACAAAATCTTGTCACTTTTCTCTCTGCCTCTACTGGTAGTCCTTGACTTACAATAGTCTGTTTAGTGTCCATTCGAAGTTATACCAGCACTGAAAAAAAGTGGCTTATTACCGTCTTTCATACTTCTGACCATTGCAGCAACCTCACAGTCATGTGATCAGATTTCAGATGCTTGGCAACTATTGTCAATTCACAAAGCATTCCTGGCCTGCTCTCGAGTTGCCATAGGAAAGGGCGGGATGGGAAACTGATGAATTGGCACGGCGGCAAAAGACAGATGCACATTCCAGATTTATCTCTCTCAAGGCTGTCTCCCAGGGTTACTTACAGCGGCTGGAAGGGAGTGGTCTCTACAACCTGTGAAATTGCCCCATTGGTGAATGTGATTGATGACACACCCTGGGAGGAGGGGGCAAAACAGGGTCATGATTGGGGCCGTAAATTATGTGGGGTCAGAGCAGGTTTCACTTGGGAACGTACTGACATGAAGCTCCTAATAAATAACTGGATTTCTTTTGAAGCTTGGCTCGAGGTTCATGATTTAATTAGGGCATCCGTCGGAACCCTGACAGCAAGCCACACTTATATTTATCTATCCCTTCCAGCTCATTCTATTCTATTTCCTGAGAGCTGCAGCATTCCGAGGTCCTGCGATCCCCTTTTGCGACCTCCTGGCAAGAAAAGTCAACAGGGAAACCAAATTCACTTAACAACCATGTTACCAATATAGTCCTGGACATACGACCACAACTGAGCCCAAAAATTATGTTGTTAAGCAAGACATTTGTTAAATGGATTTTGCCCCATTTTATGACATTTCTTGCCGCAGTTGTCAAGGGAATAACTTCAATTATCCGGTTAGTAACATGGTTGTTCAATGAATCTGTCTTGCCCGTTGGCTTGTCAGAAGGTCACAAAAGGGGATCCCATGACCCTGGGACTCTGCAACCATAATAAATATGAGTCATCTGTCAAGGGTTTCATGTCTAAGGAGCGGGTTGGTCTAGAAGACCCCCAATGTCTCTTCCAAGTTTTCTGTTTCTGTGCTGTGCTGTGCTGTGCTGTGCAGTGCTACTCTACTCTACTCTACTCTACTCTACTCTACTCTACTCTACTCTACTCTACTCTACTCTACTCTACTCTACTCTACTCTCTACTCCACTCCACTCTACTCTCTACTCCACTCCACTCCACTCCCTTCTCTTCTCTTCTATGCTCTTCTATGCTCTTCTATGCTCTTCTATTCTACATTAGTCTATTCTATTCTATTCCATTCCATTCCATTCCACTCCGTTCCATTCCATTCCACTCCACTCCCTTCCCTTCCCTTCTCTTCCCTTCCCTTCTATGCTCTTCTATTGTACATTAGTCTATTCCGTTCCATGCTCTTCTATGCTCTTCTATGCTCTTCTATTCTACATTAGTCTATTCTATTCCATTCCATTCCACTCCGTTGCATTCCATTCCACTCCACTCCCTTCCCTTCCCTTCTCTTCCCTTCCCTTCTATGCTCTTCCATTCCATTCCATTCCACTCCACTCCCTTCCCTTCCCTTCTCTTCTCTTCCCTTCCCTTCTATGCTCTTCTATTCTACATTAGTCTATTCTATTCTATTCCATTCCATTCCATTCCATTCCACTCCACTCCACTCTATTCCATGCTATTCTATTGTATTCTCCAATATCTATGCTATGCTATGCTACTCTACGCTATTGTATTCTACAATATCTATTCTGTGCTGTGCTGTGCTGTGCTGTGCTGTGCTGTGCTGTGCTGTGCTGTGCTATGCTAAACCATCCTGTTATTTACTGACCATCCCACATCTGGTGATATTATACCCCTTAGGACTGATCTTACAGCAGCGGAATTATCCAGTTAAACATCTGGATCTTTCATTTCCTAATTCTATAGCTATGCCATGCCATTCCTATCCTATCCTATCCTGTCTGAATTTTGATCACGAGACAATGCGGATGCAGCAATGGTCATAAGCATGAAAAATGGCCCTAGGTCATTTTTTTCAGTGCCGCTGCAACTTCCAACCCTCACCAAGCAAACTGTGGTAAGTGTATTCTTAAGCCCCTCGGTCTTGTGGTCCCCTTACCTGCTCTGGGCCTCTACTCCGAGGTCCTTTTAAGCAAGCAGCCCCTCCTTTGGGCCATGCTGAAACACGACAGGGACGGAGCCAAAGCAGAGCAAGATTTTTAGCCAATTGTTCTCTAGCTGGGTTTCCTTTGCAAGCGCTCCTTTTTGGCCTCCTCTGCCCCTCCACCCCTCCCCCTTGCAAGGTGAGAGAGGACAGCCTTGCCAGAATGAAAGATGCCCCACCACCTCCTCTCCCCAACAGCGGCCCTAATTCATTTTTCATGGCCCCTCACAGTGACAAAGCCGCCGCTTCTCGCTTGTAAGAGTGCACCATGCCATAAGTCAAAGCCGAGGCATGTCTTCCCTCCGGGTGTCGGAGCTGCGCTTTGATTTAATTTGTTCTGTTGTTTGGCCGGCGGGCTTCACCGGGGACTCTTCTTCACTGGAGACCACAAGGCAACGGCCCAAGATGCTGATGGGAAAGGGTGAGGCGGAGGCATTGTTGATAGATTGGAGGGGGGGGGGAACAAGGGGGCCATTCACAGAATACGACTTAAATGACTTTCTGCATTGCCAAGACCTTTGAGAGTGACAGATGCACCCATGGAGAAGGTCTTAAAAACACACACAAGACTGTTTTGGAAGCACCTTGGCTAGTGTGTGTGTGTGTGTGTGTGTGTGTGTGTGTGTAACATGAACAAACATGATGATACCTCCCACCTACCAGACATCTGGAAACCAGCACTGGCCAACAGACGAGCCCCACCCACCACCCAAACTGTTGAAATACAAAATAAGGAGAAACACACAGATAGGACATCAATCTACCAATCATGATGCAACTGCACAGCCAATCAACCCACTCACAGCAACAAAGTCAGCACTCCACCTCCCCACCCCCCAAGATTTAAGGAAGGGCGGCATCTACGCAGCCACAGACCAAAGCCTGAAGTTGGCAAGTGAGATCTTGCCGAAACGTTGAAAAGACAATCCCATTCTTACACGGGAAAACACCCGAATACAACAAGACCAGCATATGTATGTATGTATGTATGTATGTATGTATGTATGTATGTATGTATGTATGTATGCATGCATGCATGCATGTATGCATGCTCAGGCGCTTCCTAAAACAAGGCTTGTGTGTTTTTAAGCCCTTGTCCACAGGTGTATCTGTCACCCTCAAATGTCTGTCTGTTTGTCTGTCTGTCTGTCTCTCTGTCTTTCCTTTCTTTCTTTTTCTTTCTTTCTTTCTTTCTTTCTTTCTTTCTTTCTTTCTTTCTTTCTTTCTTTCCTTTCTCTCTCTCTCTCTCTATCTATCTCTGTCACCTTCAAATGTCTGTCTGTCTGTCTGTCTGTCTGTCTGTCTGTCTGTCTGTCTATCTATCTATCTATCTATCTATCTATCTATCTATCTATCTATCTATCTATCTATTATCTGTCTACCTACCTATCTGCCTGCTTGCTTACCTACCCACCCACCCACCCACCCACCTATCATATCTATCTATCTATTGTCTACCTATCTACCTATCTATCTGCCTGCCTACCTACCTACCTACCTACCTACCTACTTACTTACCTATCATCCATCCATCCATCCATCCATCCATCCATCCATCCATCCATCCATCCATCCATCTATCTATCTATCTATCTATCTATCTATCTATCTATCTATCTATCTATCTATCTATCTATCTATCTATCTATCTACTTATCTATCCCATCTCTCTATATATATCAACTTGCCAAGCTTGCAATTACTAAGATAGGAAAAACACTACGGGGGAGTCCTTTACTTAAAATGATTTGTTTAGTGACCATTCAAAGTTACAAGGGCACTTAAAAAGTGACTTATGACCGTCTTTCACCCTTCAGACAGCTGCAGCATCCTCATGGCTATGTAATCAAAAGTCTCCCCGGGGTGAGGTCTTCCCCTTTTGCTACCTTCTGACAAGGAAAGTCAAGGGGGAAGTTAGATTCACTTAACAACTGTCCCCAAAGGTGCTTTTTTTTCAAGAGGCAACTGGACTCTCTGTTTTTTCTTCGAAGACGTTTCACTTCTCATCCAAGAAGCTTCTTCAGCTCTGGCTGGATATTGTGGAATGGCTTATTCAGAGCTGAAGAAGCTTCTTGGATGAGAAGTGAAACGTCTTCAAAGAAAAACCGGAAAGTCCAGTTGCTTCTTGAAAAAAAACAACACTTTTTGGACAACCGTGATCTGGATGATTGAGAATCTCCGAAGACACTTTAAAAAACCTGTTGCTAACTTCACAACTGCCGCGATTCACTTAACAATCCTGAGAAGAAAGGCTGTAAAAATGGACCAAAACTCACCAAACCATCATCTTGATTAGCAACAGAACTTTTAGGCTGAATTCAAATCAAATCAAATCAAATCAAGTTAATTTTGTAGACCGGTCCCTCTCCCTCTCTCTTAAAAAGCATACAAACATAGAAACATTATAAATATATAAAATCAAATTAAACACCTATATCCCTGCGCTAAAAACCTAAAATCCTTAAAAACTAAACCCCTTAAAAACCCAATTAAAACAATTTAAATATTCAGACTAAAGGCTGGAAAGGTAGATTATGGTTGCACATCAAGGACCATGGTTGCACATCAAGGACCATGGTTGCACATCAAGGACCATGGTTGCACATCAAGGACCATGGTTTGACACGGCTTCCCTCCTCTAATGAAAACACTGCTCCTAACCCCATCCCCAATATTTTTATTCCAGTTGGAGTTCGGAATAGGAAATCAGACCTAAGAGTCGGCAAACCTCATTGTAACTCTCTGAGACACAGACTACGACTCCTGGAAAGGCTCAGGACAACTTTCTCGCCGCGTAAACTTTTCTGAAGCTTGATCAAAATTCTGGCGGAATAGACAATGGGGGATTTTTTTTCCTTCCCCCCCAGATGTAGAATATTTTTATTTTCTGTTGCCACCTCTGGGGGGGAGGGTGGGTTCTGGGGAATACAGAAACAGGAGCTAAGCTGCAACAGCAAAATTCTACCCCATTTTGCTTGGCTCAATTCTACCCCATTTTGCTTGGCTCATCTCCCTCCCTCCCACCCCCATTTTTAAACTTTTGTTTTGTTTAGGGTTTTGGGATGGTTTTGAGTTTGTTTGTTTTTTGGTCTGCAGGATATATCTGGCTTGTCAAATTAGGCTTCTGCTACATGATGCCTGTCAGAAATAAATGAGAAGAAGTGACAGGACTATTGTAACTCTCTCTACATGGGGCTCCCCTTGAGGTGCACTCGGAGACTTCAGCTAGTCCAGAATGCAGCCACGCGAGCAATTATGGGAACCTTAAGGTTTACCCATGTAACACCGCTCTTGCGCGAGCTGCACTGGCTGCCTGTCGTCTTCCGGGTGCGCTTCAAGGTTTTAGTTATCATCTTCAAAGCGCTCCATGGCTCGGGACCTAGCTATTTGCAGGATCGGATCCTGCCTCATACATCCACACGGCCAATTCGCTCCCACAGAGAGGGACTTCTCCGGGTGCCGTCCACTAGACTTTGTCAGCGGGCGACGCCCAGGGGAAGGGCTCTCTCTGTGGCGGGCCCAGCCCTCTGGAACGACCTTCCCCCCGACATTAGAACAACTACGGACCTCCGCTCTTTCCGTCTAAAATTAAAAACATATTTGTTCTGCTTGGCCGGCCTAGGGTAGTCTCTCGTCTATGGGATTGTCAATAATTTTAGATAGGGATTTTAGTATTTTAATTGGTAATTTTTAGCGCAGGGATATATTTAATTTGTTTTTATTATGTGTATGTGTATTTATTGTTTTATTTGCCCTGTGCACCGCTCCGAGTCCCTTTGGGGAGAGGGAGCGGTCAACAAATTAAATTATTGATTGATTATTGAGGACGAGGCAGGGAAGGGGGCAGTTGGGTGGGGTGTAGGCGGGGAGGCCCAATTGCAGATACATTTCAAAAGTAAAGAGGAGGGGGAAATGTTAAAATGAGGAGGAGGAGAGCTCTGTGGAAACAGACAGATGGAATGTCCTGAGGGCCTTGATGGACACAAAGAGGATGGCCATGTAGGTCATTTACAGGTCTCTGCCTAGCAGGTGTACAGTTTTGATATCTTGGCCCTTCCCCATAGACCACGAAGGAATAGCTGCAAGAGGACTGCTATCACAGAAGGCCAGCCCAAAGGATTTTGCCACCCATGGAAAAAGGCAAGATGGTTATCCGCTCCATGCCGTAGATAAAAGTCATGGACTGCAAATGCAATTTTTTTCCCCTTCAATTCTGCTATTGGGACAGCATCTCGGGGAAAGATTTTATTTATTTATTTCTTAGACTTATATAACCACTCCCTCTCCCCAAAGGGACCCGGGGCGGTGCACAGGAAATTAAAAAAACGCATAGATATCACAAATATAAATAATTAAAACCGAAATAAATAAATTGAGTACACTGAGTACAGAGTAATCTTCTCCAGCGTTACAGAATCACAGAGATGGAAGGGACCTTGGAGGTCTTCTAGTCCAACCCCCTGCTCAGGCAGGAGACTCTATCCCATTTCAGACAAATGGCAGTCCAGTCTTTTCTTGAAAGCCTTCAGTGATGAAACTCCCATAACTTCTGGAAGCAACTTCCGTTCCATGGGTTGATTGCTCTCACTGTCAGAAAATCCCTCCTTGTTTCTAAGTTGAGTCCCTCTTTGGTCAGTTCCAGTGGAACAGGTTCCCTTCAGAAATCGTGGGCACTCCATCACTGACTGTTTTTAAGAAGATATACAAATAGATATACAATAGCAGAGTTGGAAGGGACCTTGGAGGTCATCTAGTCTAACTCCCTGCCTAGGCAGGAAGCCCTATACCATTTCAGACAAATGTCTATCCAACATTTTCTTAAAGACTTGCAGGGTTGGGGCATTCACAACTTCTGGAGGCAACTTCTGCTCCACTGATTAATTGTTCTAACTGTCAGGAAATTCCTCCTCAGTTCTAAGTTGCTTCTCTCCTTGATTCGTTTCCACCCATTGCTTCATCTAGACAGTCACTTTTTAAAGATGGTGTAGGACCATGATGGCAAATCTATGGCACGTGTGCCACAGGTAGCACACAGAACCATATTTGCTGCCATGGCAGCCCTCAGCAGTCCTCAACTCCAGTGACCATGGGCAACCTGATAGCAGTGCTCCAGTTTTTGAGAGGTTGCCACAAAGAAGCTGATTTTCGGCCTTCTGGAGGGCTGGGGGAGGCTGTTTTCATCCTCCCCAGGCTTCAGGAAAATCTCCGCAGCCTAGAGAGGGCAAAAAATAGGCCCAATGGCCCAACCGGAAGTTGGTTTCTCAACTTCCAGTTGGCCCTTTGGGCCCATTTTTCACCCACCCCAGGCTTTAGGAAAACCTCCGGAGCTTGGGGAGGGTGAAAATCCCCCCCTGCATGGGGGTCACTCACGCATACGTGGTGGTGGGAGGTTCTCCCACATGCCCAGGTGGGAGGGTCTCTCACACAGTTTTGGCACCCCTTTGGAAAAAGGTTAGCCATCACTGGTATAGGTTCTCCTGCTGGTCTAGACGACCTCCACGCACCCTTCCAGCTCAATTCTATTCTAAATTATTTTCCTTAAACTGGACAAACCCAATTTGTGTCATGATTCATGTGCCTCTGGTAAATTAAAGGCCTGAGACCGTAAGATTGCACGAGGTTCTTACTCCTTGCAGATAATGATATCCCCCAAGCACACTTAGAAAATTGGTCACACAGAGGCCATCCAATGCAATGCAATGCAATGCAATGCAATGCAATGCAATGCAATGCAATGCAATGCAATGCAATGCAATGCAATGCAATGCAATACAATACAATACAATACAATACAATAGCAGAGTTGGAAGGGACCTTGTAGGTCTTCTAGTCCAACCCCCTGCGTGGGCAGGAACCTTATACCATTTCAGACAAATGGCTATCTAACATCTTCTTAAAGACTTCCAGGGTTGGGGCATTCACAACTTCTGGAGGCAAGCTGTTCCAGAGGTTAATTGTTCTAACTGTCAGGAAATTTCTCCTTAGTTCTAAGTTGCTTCTCTCCTTGATTAGTTTCCACCCATTGCTTCTTGTCCTGCCCCCAGGTGCCTTGGAGAATAGTTTGACTCCCTCTTCTTTGTGGCACCCTCTGAGATATCGGAACACTGCTATCATGTCTCCCCTGGTCCTTCTCTTCATCAAACTAGACCTACCCAGCTCCTGCAACCGTTCTTCATATGTTTTAGCCTCCAGTCCCCTAATCATCTTGGTTGCTCTTCTCTGCACTCTTTCCAGAGTCTCCACGTCTTTTCTACATCGTGGCGACCAAAACTGGATGCCGTATTCCAAGTGTGGCCTTACCAAGGCACCATACAGTGGCATTAACACTTCACGTGATCTTGATTCTGTCCCTCTGTTTATGCAGCCTAGAACTGTGTTGGCTTTTTTGGCAGCTGCTGCACACTGCTGGCTCATATTGATTTCTCTGCTTTTCTTCCCTTTACATCTGCTTTGTGTCTTCAGAAAGAGAGTCACGGCCAGCTGGCCCCTGTGTGTGTAACTCCTCACCGATTCCAGAAACATTGAAAAGGGCGAATCATTTCAAACCAGAGAGTGCCAGCAGCTCACATCTGTGTTAGAACAAGGGACTCAGGTGTGCTCTGGTGTGTGTGTGTTTTTCCCCCCTGTGTAAACCAAAATCTCCGGAGGTTTAACAAAGAGAGAGGAGGGGGGCATGAGAGAGTAGAAGGAAAACAGAGGATAATAAAACAAAGACTCTTTGCTGTCCAGCTGAGAAATAATTCCTCTGCTTGCAAGCTTTGAAGTGTTTTCCTTCTCTTCCTTTCCAAAATGCGGTCTGACAGCACAGAGTTGAAGATGAGGAAAATCCGTTTCTTTTCATGCCTTGTCGTGATAAAATAGCCATTTTTTCCTCATCTCCTGATTTGTCCCAAATTGCTTAGTTTAAAAAGAAGAAGAAAGCTGTGTCTTCTTCTTCTTCTTCTTCTTCTTCTTCTTCTTCTTCTTCTTCTTCTTCTTCTTCTTCTTCTTCTTCTTCTTCTTCTTCTTCTTCTTCTTCTTCTTCTTCTTCTTCTTCCTCCTCCTCCTCCTCCTCCTCCTCCTCCTCCTCCTCCTCCTCATCTTTATGCCCCCCCTTCCACTCTGACATTTAATGCCTTGGTAATGTGGAACTATGCATCTTCCTTCTCCCTAATCTCCCAATTTATTTTGATACACCGTGGTTACTTCAAATGGACATTCCTACTGCAATATATTGATCAGTAAACCTCAGAGATGTGGCATCCAGCTCTATGAAATACTTGTTTAGCTAAGACAGACCTTAAACACTCAAAGATCCACAAAGGTCTTAACTGGAAGCCCCCTCCCGGTTCAATTCTGGAGCTAAACAGGAGCCTGGTTCCCGCACCATCAAGTCTCCTCCTAGCGCAGCATCCTTTTTCCTCCACCTGTCCTAACCGAAAGTCCTATCAATTGTGGAGCTGAGTGGCAACAGGCAGCCACAGCAGAGGAATGAAAGAGCAGCTCTAGAGCTGTGGGTTGCTGACCCCTGAGCTAGGAGATGGGGCTGCCACTAAGCTAAGTGTTCATTGGCTCGTAGGTTGGGCTTCATATATTGTGATCCACTCTCCATCCACCCATCCATCTATCCAGTTGCTGTATCCAATAATAAATCCATCTGTCCATCCATCCATCCAGTTGCTATATAACTTCCGCTCCTTCCGTCTAAAACTAAAAACACATCTTTTCTGCTTGGCCGGCCTAGGGTAGTCTCTCTCTATGGGGTTTTAGTTGTTTTAACTGGGAATTTTAGTATTTCAATGGGGTATTTTAGCACAGGTATATGTTTAATTTGTTTTTAATGTGTTTGTATATTTATTGTTTTAGTTTTCCCTGTGCACCACTCCGAGTCCCTATGGGGAGAGGGAGCGGTCAATAAATTATTATTATTATTATTATTATTATTATTATTATTATTATTATTATTATTATTATTATTATTATTATTATTATTATTATTATTATTATTATTATTATTATATGCAAAAATGAATCCATCCATCCATCCATCCAGTCACTATATAAAAAAAACATACATACATCCATTCATGCAGTTGCTATATGCCAAAATAAATACATACATTCATCCAGTTGCTATATGCAAAAATAAATCCATCCATTCATCCATCCATCCACCCACCCACCCACCCATCCATCCATCCATAGGTCACTATATAAACAAAACCATCCATCCATCCATCCATCCATCCAGTCTCTATATCCCAAAATCCATGCACCCATGCTTCCATCCATCCATCCATAGGTCACTATATAAACAAAACCACCCATCCACCCACCCATGCATCCATGCATCCGTCTGTGCATCCGCTATATCAAAAACCAATCCATCCATGCATCTATGCATCCACCCATCCTTTATATTCCTTCAAGGAATGAATGCCAGCAAAGAATTGATCTTCATTCCATCTTGCCATCCTCTACTGCAGAAACTGCTCAGGAGAAGCCCAGCCTGCTGGGGAGAGATGCTACAGATGATGGAAGACAATGACTTGATTAAGAAAAGAATAGTGATGGTCCTAGGGGCTTTAATTAATTGACCCATCAGCTAAATTTGCAGACAAATTAAAAACCATCTGCATATTGGAAATATGGTGGTTTTTCCCCCCCAAAACCCAAAAGATGCTGCTGCTGCTGTAACTGGCACCATCTTAGAAGAGGATACTCCTAAGGAATATGTCAATTGGCTTTAATTTGATGTGAATGATTGGTGCAGACTGAAGCATCAAATCAAGTGAGTTCAATTTAATAGTCTAAATTGATTTGGGCAAAAAGGGTGTAAGATTGGGTTCTTAGGGGAGGCATCTTCAGGAAAGACAAGTCAATACTGTCAAGATGAAAATTCACAACCGTTATCCTGCTATTTTGACATCTCCTTCTCTTGCAGATGCCCTAGTCACCCAACTAATAGGAAAAAATAAAACCAGAGACTTACCATACTTTTTGGAGTATAAGACGCACTCCCCCCCCCTAAATGTGGGTGAGAATTGCAGTGTGTCTTATACACCAAATGTTGCTGAAGCCCTGTCCACCCGCTGGCCCCCATCCTTCGGCTGTTTTCTGCCTCCACATGTCCCATTTTTGGCCTCCGTGCGTTGCATTTTCAGCCAGTTCCAGGAGGAAGGGGGCTGCAATGGCAAATGGGCCACAGCGTTGGCAAACAATACCGGGGTGCCGAATAGGCCATGCCAAATGGGCTGCGGTGGTGGTAAATGGGTTTTGGCAAATGGGCCAGATGAATACCGGATGGATGCTGGGAGGCAAAGGCAAATTTTGTTTTTTGTTTTCCTCCCCCCAAAAGATAGGTGCGTCTTACAGTCCGGAGCGTCTTATACTCCCAGAAATACGGTACATATATAAACAGCTGGTTACAAGATTCCTCATTATCAGTGAAGAGATCTGTTTCCTGAATGGCTCATAGAAAAGGGTGAGTTTTAATGAAGGTAAAATATACTATTTCTAAACAGAGAACAGTTCATCCATTGGAATTCTTGGAATCCCATGTCAGACGGAAAAGAGGGTATAAAAAAATAAATGTACACATGTTTGTATAAAACAGCACACCCATTACTGTTGTGGCCCAGCCGGCTCCAGATGAGCTGCTGACAGATTGTTCTAGCGAAGAGCCCTATGAGCCTGCTCTGGAGGAGGAGGGAGGCCTTGGGGAGGGCTCAGAGTCAGAGCAGGAACCCGAGAGGCTGGTTGGCCACCAGGAGGCGCCTGGGTCATGGAGCAGTGGGGAGGATCAAAGGCAGTTTGTCCATGATGCCAGAGTGAGCAGGGCTGAGAGGCAGAGGCAGCAATTACATCGGAGGCAGGCTCACAGACAATGATTAAGAGCCAGGTGGTTGCTGAGTGGCTCCTCCCAAGAGAGCTTATAGGTGAGACGTTGGGAGGGAACATTTGCAGGAAGCAACCGATTGAACTTCAGCATCCAGAAAGCCTGAGCCTTCTAGTCATGTTTGGGATTCCGTGAGTTATCTGGGCTCTTAGCCAAAGCATTCGCTTATCTCGTAATTAAGCAGTGGTAAGCAGCCAAGCCTGTGTGCGGGACGATTCAGCCAGTGGGACAGAACACATTACTATGCGCATAGACCATGTGTGAATAGGCACATACATACTCCCATTACACTGTTGAATTTAATAAACATTATTTTTATTATGTAGATCGACTGTAAAAACCCCAGTGGGACTAACAAGGAGAGATTAATGGAAGACAAATAAAATAAAATATAGAAAACAAAAAGTAAGCATCAGTTTGAAAGAATTGATAAATTCTGGGTTGGAACTGAAGCCAATAGGCATCCTGAGCCATGCTCTTTCTAATAAAGTTCCCTGATTATTATCTATGAAATCTCCAAGAGCGAAAGTCACCACTATATTCCAAAGAAATCTGCTGGCTTTGTGGACCAGTTTTTACTCCTTCTCTGAAATTTAGACCATGCTCTCCTCAATGCTATGGAAGCTCTTCAACTGTTTTAACTTGGCTTTTCTTTATCACCTCTGTATCATTAGAACTGATCATTGGAACTGCAGAAAAAAAAACAATGGCTAACAACCTGCCTTCCATTGAGGACCTGCAGAAATACACTTATACCACTGTAGCGTCATGTAGTTGCGATCTGAGCTTTTGCAATCCATTTAAGATTGCCAAGCTTTCTGCGATCGTGTGATTGCCATTGGTAATCTTCCATCACAGCTTCCTCAGAAAGTCAACAGGGAAGCTGGCAGGATAGGTTGCTACCACAGGACTCACTCTGGTTCCTAAGAGGGGGGTGGGGAGACTGAAAAGGGTCCATCAGCACCCATTTTGGGGCAGCCCATTGCAGGCAGCCCATTTCCATTCTCCAATAGAAATAATAGAAGATGGATTTTGCTCACAGTGAGTTGGAGTCTCTAAGCAAAGCAATTCTGCTCTCAGAGCCTGGCTGGAAAGATCCATGGCAAAAACCAAGAGGGGTTTTAATCCAGGGTGACTAAACGAGACGACGAGTCAAAAAGAGGGCCGTGAAAATATCTACAGACCCCTCACATCCTGGACATCAATTGTTTCAACTTCTACCCTCAAAAGGACACTATAGGGCTGTGATGGCGAATCTATTGCACGCATGCCATAGGTGGCACATGGAGCCATGTCTGCCGGCACGCAAGCCCTCAGCTGATTTTTGACCTCTGGAGAACTGGGGGAGGCCATTTTCGCCCTCCCCAGGCTCCAGGAAAGTCTCTGGAACCTGGGGAGGGAGAAAACGGCCTTCCTCAGCCCTCCAGAGGTCCTTCAGAAGCCAGAAATGGGTCGTTTCTGAACTTCCGGTAGGCCCGTTGGGCCCCTCAGCTTGGAGGGGAGCAGTGCGGCATATGTTGGTGGGGGGGGGGTTGTGCACCCATGCGCATGTGGGAGCACACTTTGTGTTATGGGTGCCGGCACGCGAATGTGCTATCATGCATGCAAGCTCACATTTTTGGCACTGAACAACAAAAAGGTTAGCCATCACTGCTATAGGGCACTGCGCACCAGGACAAATAGACACAAGGACAGTTTTTTCCCCAAATGCCATCACTCTGCTAAACAACTAATCCCCACAATACTGTCAAATAATTTACTAAAACTGTATTACTCTTTCTCTTCTCTTCCTTCCTAGCACCTATCTCTTCCCAGTTATGATTATAACCCTGTTGCTTGTATCTTTACAATTTATACTATTTTATTTGTTTCTTACTATAATTTGACTGCTTGTTATTAACCTATGACTATCACTAAGTGTTGTATCTTATGATGTGGGATGAATGCATTCTATTTTATTTTTCTTTATGTACACTGAGAGCTTATACACCAAGGACACCTTGTGTGTCCAATCACACTTGACCAATAAACAATTCTGCATTTAGTGTCATAGTATTTTATTACTCCCTGTGCACCGCACTGAGTCCCGCAAGGGAGATAGGGTGGTATATAAATGTGAAAATAAATAAAAATAAAGAAATAAATATTCTGTTCTGTTCTGTTCTGTTCCGTTCTGTTCTATTTCTTCTCCAAGCTAGCCAAAGCATATCTAGCCGCCATCTTTGTTTTCCATTTTTTGGATACGTTCGTTTGACAGGCAGCACAAATTATCTGCCATTTATTCCTCACCAGCTCTCATTCAATCTGACGAAAGACACTTGCTTTCGAGATGATTTCAGAGAGAAACAACATTTCAGATAAATTCTCCTGAGAAAAGTTTGTCTCTCTCGTTCTGTGGGTTGGTCTTTGTATCTCTCTGTGAGTATTTGTTTTTTTAAGCATAAGATGCGAGTGAATATCTTATCTTTCACTGTATGGCTGGTCCTTAAGTGGTGTTCTCTCTCTCTGGTTTCCTTTCAGTCCAAAGGGAATTTGTACAATAGTTTAACAACTTGAAAAACGATATACGTACAGTCGATCTACATAATAAAATAGCATTTGTTAAATTCAACAGGAATATGTATCTGCCTATTGATGACCACATTCAAATAAACCTGGGCCCAAAAATGTTTATAAAGTTCTTCTAAAACAGTTTTAATTCCTTGATTTTTGAAGGACTTTGGCAGGTAACGTTAAACAGAGTATTTTCTAAATAATTCCTTAGTATTCCCATTCTCCTTCTTGTAAGTTTTCACGCAAGAAGAAGGAACCCTTACGCCTGATCCTAAGCCCATTGTGCTTAGTTCCTCTAACTTCTCACCCACCAAACCACACGAATCACAAGGTAGGATGAAACTAGGACATGGTCTCGACGCAGCTCCATGTTACTCAGCATTCCTCAAAGCCCTTAGTCCAGGAGTGAAATGCTACCAGTTCGCCCAAACCGGTAGTAAATAATGCTAAAAAAAGTTTCAAAAAAGTTCCGACGATCGCACGTCACAGAGCCGAAAACGAGGGGTGGGAGGTGTCCATTTTTTCTCCCAGCAGGCTTTCTGAACCCTGCTAGTCCAAAAACAAGGGTTAGGGTACTGAGAAAGAAAGAAGGAAAGAAAGAGACAGAGAAAGAGAAAGAGAGAGAGAAGGGAGAAAGCGAAAGAAAGAAAGAAAGAAAGAAAGAAAGAAAGAAAGAAAGAAAGAAGGAAGGAAAGAAAGAGACAGAGACAGAGACAGAGAAAGAGAGAGAGAAGGGAGAAAGAGAAAGAAAGAAAGAAACAAAGAAACAAAGAAAGAAACAAAGAAAGAAAGAAAGAAAGAAAAAAAGAAAAAAGAAAGAAAGAAAAGAAGGGAGGGAGGGAGGGAGGGAAAAAGGAGAGGAAGGAAGAACTATAAACCTGGCACTAGATGCAGCTTCAGAGGATAATCCAGGGCTGGAAGGGACCTGGAGGTCATCTAGTCCAACCCTGCTCCAGCAGGACATTGTTCAAGTGAGTTTCTGTCTCTATGACTACATAGTCACAAGACCCCCACCAAGCCACGCCCGCCAAGCCACGCCCACAAAACCGGTAGTTAAAAAAAAAAAGATGTCATCACAGTCCCTAAAGCATGAGTGGGTGAACCAAACTTGCCCACGAGCAGCTATGCATTAAGGGCCTGATCCTAAGCCCACTGAAGTCAATAGAAAGACGCACATTGTCCTCGAGGGGCTTTGGTTCAGGACCTCAGCAAGGAGATGAACCAAAGAGCAAACATGTGTCACAGTGGCCAACGGTCATCTTCTACGTTTCCATTCCTACCTTCCTGATCGAATACTTGGCATCCTAAACCAACAGGATGATCGGTACAGTTGAATCGTGGCTGAACCAGACGTAGGTTCTGGATCTGAACCGTCTATATTTGGCTTCCTGGATTATGCTATGGCATATCGTTCTGCCTTTGAGTAGTGCAGTGGCCTAGAGGTGGAGCACTCGCCTCACAATCAAGAGACGGTGAATTAGATCCTAGGTAGAGGCAGATATTTCTCTCTCTGGGCACTTTGAGAATATTTCTGCTGAACAAAACTCTGCATTGGTGACAGGAAGAGTATCTGGCCAGGAAACACTCAGCTCCATTCAGTTGCCCAGATTCAACCTGTCAAAGGATTATGGCAGGGGTGAAATTCATCAGGTTCTGGAGAACCGGTGGTAGAAATTTTGAGTAGTTCAGAGAACTGGCAAATGTCACCTCTGGCTGGCCCCAGAATAGGGTGGGAATGGGGATTTTGCAGTATCCTTCCCCTGGAGTGAGGAGGGAATGGAGATTTTGCAAGTATCCTTCCCCTGGAGTGGGGTGGGAATGGAGTTTTTGCAGTATCCTTCCCCAAGAGTGAGGAGGGAATAGAGATTTTGCAGTATCCTTCCCCAAGAGTGAGGAGGGAATGGAGTTTTTGCAGTATCCTTCCCCAAGAGTGAGGTGGGAATGGAGATTTTGCAGTATCCTTCCCCTGGAGTGAGGAGGGAATGGGGATTTTGCAGTATCCTTCCCCAAGAGTGAGGTGGGAATGGAGATTTTGCAGTATCCTTCCCCAAGAGTGAGGAGGGAATGGAGATACTTTGCAAGTATCCTTCCCCTGGAGTGGGGTGGGAATGGAGATTTTGCAGTATCCTTCCCCAAGAGTGAGGAGGGAATGGAGATTTTGCAGTATCCTTCCCCAAGAGTGAGGAGGGAATGGAGATTTTGCAAGTATCCTTCCCCAAGAGTGAGGAGGGAATGGGGATTTTGCAGTATCCTTCCCCTGGAGTGAGGAGGGAATGGAGATTTTGCAGTATCCTTCCCCAAGAGTGAGGAGGGAATGGAGATTTTGCAAGTATCCTTCCTCTGCAGTGGGGAGGGAATGGGGATTTTGCAGTATCCTTCCCCTGCCACGCCCACCAAACCATGCCCATAGAATCGGTAGTAAAAAAAAAATGAATTTCACCACTGGATTAAGGGATCGTTCAAAGAAGATGATGATATTATTCTGCCTTTCAGAGTTTCTACACCAATCTTGCTGCCCGGATGGGAAGCGTTCCTTCTGTTTTAGCATCACAAACATCAAACGTGACTTGGGCTTTTGGAGCCGAGCGGCAGGGTGCCCCCCACCACCACTGTTTCTTAAATTGTAATGTCCTGTAAATCATGCAGACATGAGGAGATAACCTCATGAGGAGAGAAGCTCAACTGGGTTGAGAGGTGGAACCATTAGCGGGTCATGCAAAAAGCGAAACCAAATCAGGAGGAGACTGGGGACGCTCGGAGAGGAAATCCTTGCAGCTAAGCCCCGTCGCTTTGTTGTGTGAGAAATGAATGAGACTTGACGGGTGGCCATTCAAAATGAAAATGGAGTCCTAACCTGAGAATACAGGAGGTCTCTGGTACATTAGAAGCTCCTGTGGGATTTCTGTGAGTTAAATACAACAACGGAAGGTTAACAAAGAGCTTTGAAGTTCAACTTTGGTTTTGCCTGTACCCATATTTTTCAAAGCATCCCCCCCCCCCCAAAAAAAGAGGTTTAAAATCTGGGTGCATCTTATACACTGAATACAGCATTTTTGGCCTCCTGAACCCCCGCCCCTGTGCATTCCGTTTTTTGCAAAAATAGACACGCAGAGATTTTGGGAGGCTTACAGAGTCCTCCTGGGGGGGTTGAGGATGGGAAAACTGAGCAACAAATCGGCCCGTTTTTCACAATAAAACCCGGGGCATGCAGAGAATTTGAGAGGCCTGCAGAGTGCTCCTGGGGATCAAGGAGGACAAAAACTATTTTTTTTAAAATTTACCACTTTAAAATCTTGGTGGGTCTTATACTCCGGTGCATCTTATAGTCTGAAAAAATACTTCTGCCACTTCTGCACATTCAAGGCCAGCTGATTGTTGTGTGCGCCAGAAACCCAGAAGAGGAACAGCTGAATGTGCCAGGTGAGATGGCTGCAGGTGCCACTTTGGGTTATATTTTTTTTTCCATTGTCATAACATATACAATACAATAGCAGAGTTGGAAGGGACCTTGGAGGTCTTCTAGTCCAACCCCCTGCCTAGACAGGAAGCCCTATACCATTTCAGACAAATGGCTATCCCACATCTTCTTAAAGACTTGCAGTGTTGGGGCATTCACAACTTCTGGAGGCAACTTCTGTTCCACTGATTGATTGTTCTAAGTGTCAGGAAATTTATCCTCAGTTCTAAGTTGCTTCTCTCCTTGATTAGTTTCCACGCATTGCTTCTTGTTCTACCGTCAGGTGCCTTGGAGAATAGTTTGACTCCCTAATCTTTGTGGCAGCCCCTGAGATATTGGAAGACTGCTATCATGTCTCCCCTAGTTCTTCTTTTCATTAAACTAGACATACCCAGTTCCTGCAACCGTTCTTCTTATGTCTTAGAATCCAGTCCCCTAATCCTCTTTTTTGCTCTTCTCTGCACTCTTTCTAGAGTCTCCACATCTTTTCTACATCATGCCGACCAAAATTGAATGCAGTATTCCAAGTGTGGCCTTAATTAATATAACCACATGTATACTATTACATAGTCAACATTATATTGTGTTATTAAATATTTACATCAATTCATCTTACCATCAACTCCCAAAAACAATTATTGTCTCTTCTGCTCTCCCATACACTATATTTGTCACTTTCTTCTCCCTCTCTCCTCCCCCTCCCTACCTCCTTTCTTCCCTCTGTCATCCTTCTATTCTCTACCTCCCCTTCCTCTCTCCTTCTCCTCTCTCCCCTTTCCACTCCTCCTTTCTCTCTTCTTCCACCCTTGCCCTCTCTCCTATCCATCTCTTCTTCCCCTCTCTTTCTCCTCTACTTCCCACTCTTCATCTCATTTACTTGGTGTATTTCAGCCTCTGAGGGAGCTCCATTTTGTGTTGATGGTATTTATTTTTATTTATTTATTTATTTGTCAAATTTGTATACCGCCCTATCTCCCCAAGGGGACTCAGGGCGGTGCACAGAAATATAAAAAAATATAAAACAATACAGTACAATACAGTTAAAAATAAATTAAATTAAGGTCTGTGCTAAAATTTAGATTAGAAAAAGGGTTAAGATCAATTAAAACTATATCCATTAAAACTAAGCCAGGCCGGCCTCTTGAAATAGATGTGTCTTTAGTGCCCGGCGGAAGAGGCGTAGGTCCGTGATGATCCGAAGGTCGGTGGGGTAGGTCGTTCCAGAGGGATTTGATTTTAACCCTTTTTCTAATCTGAATTTTAGCACAGACCTTAATTTAATTTATTTTTAAACTGTTTTATACTGTATTGTTTTTATATTTTTATATTTCTGTGCACCGCCCTGAGTCCCCTTGGGGAGATAGGGCGGTATACAAATTTGACAAATAAATAAATAAATAAGGCCCCGCCACAGAGAAGGCTCTCCCCCTGGGGGCCACCCGTCGGCATTGTCGGCATAATTCCTTTTCGATATACGTATTTAATTTTAATATGTATTCTCTTCCACTGCCACTTTGGACATGCATGCCATAAGTTAGCCATCACCATTTATAGGTTTTTTTCTTTCTATGCACAGTTTTTATGTCTGGTTTAGTTTTGTGTTGTTGTTGTTTTCTCTTTTTTGGGGGGGGGAGTTCACATTTTAATGTTGTGAATATACTAAAAAATGTATTGAAAAAATAAATAAGTGCCAAAATTTATTTTCTAGTTCTCCAGTTCTAACTACAGTGATCCCTCGTTTTTCGCGGTTAATGGGGACCAGAACCTTCCGCGAAAGCTGAAAAACCACGAAGTAGGATTCGCTAGGAAACCAATCACACATCTTTATGAGAGTCGCACCGGAAACCAATCACCGGAAACCAGTCGCACCGGAAACCAATCACGCGCCTTTATGAGAGCCGATAAATCTACTCGTACAGTATTTTTGAAAAACTCGCAAAGCACTGAAGCCGCAAAACATGAAGCCGCGAAAAACAAGGGATCACTGTATATCAATCACTTCTCTGTGGCGGGTCCTACCCTCTGGAACGACCTGCCCCCCGAACTACGCACCATCTCTGATCTCCGCCTTTTCCGCCAGCGTCTATTTCAACAAGCCGGCCTAGCATAACCTCCCGTTCCTGATTGTTTTAGTTATAAATTTTAATTAGGGAATTTTTAGATTGGTTTTAGCACAGGGTATGGCTTTAATTGGTTTTTAATTAACGGTATTTTGTATATTTGTATTGTTTTTAATTTTCCTGTGCGCCGCCCTGGGTCCTTTTTTAGGAGAAGGGCGGGATATAAATTCGAATAAAATAAAATAAAATAAAATAAAATAAATAACCATAAGGACAAAGAATAAGAACCAGAAAGAAATAGGGATGAGTTTCCCAAACCGCAGCTCAATTTGTAGCGATGGCAATCCTGATCAGGCCTGTAATGATGTTTTTAACTTAAAAGAAAAATAAAACTGGTGGATGTGGAAAAAGGAAAAAAAGATAACAAGAAAGCAGGTCTATAATAACAAACCACAGGAATGAGGCTAATGGATCTGCTTTTGAAAGAGCGATATGGTGAAAAGCATGCTGGAGCATCCTGGTTTTTATTTTATTTTTAAATACAGACTCAAGAGCCCAAATTAGAACTCAGGAATTGGTTTTCAATTTTAGAAAGGTTTAGGTTAAGCACCAGAAAGTGCTAAACATGAATACTGCAGCAGCAATGGAACATGTAGACTGAAAAAGAAATATAAACTTCAGAAATTCCAGCCAAGCTTTTTGTGGTTTTATCTTTACTGTCGCAGTTACGATAGATCTGAACTTATGGTAGTTATAAGAACGGATGGTTAGTAAGGATCCATCGTGCCATCTACCTAGCACCAATTTCTCAGACTTTGTCTCTTCCTTCTTAGTTGGGTTTTACTTACTGCTTATTAGCATGCGTGGGTTTCAGCCGATTTGGACTGGTTCAGGCCAACTGGATGTTAACCTTCAAAACTTTTACACACGGGCTTTCTCAGCGAACTGATAGTAAACCGGTTAGGAACCCAACACTGATTCCCACGCCAGTCCAGGTGTATGATACTGCAAAATCCCCATTCCCTCCCTACTCCTGGGGGAAGGATATTGTAAAATCCCCAGCCAGAGGTGGTGTTTGCCGGTTCTTTGAACTACTCAAAATTTCTGCTACCGGTTCTCCAGTCCTTGTCAGAATCTGCTGAATTTCACCCCTGGGTTAGACTAGAAGACCCCCAAGGTCCCTTCTAACTCTGTCATTCCGAAGACAGAGCTTCTGATATCTTTGAGAAGTTGGAATTTCCTAAAAGCAAAAACTTCAGAGCATTTTTCCATTGTTGGTTACCAGCCCACCATAGAAGAGAGAGAATAATTTCATTTCTTTCCAATTTGAGATTGGTTTGAAGAACTGGAACATATTTTCCACCTCTCATTCTTAGGCGATTTCATTTAAACACCTAGGAAAACAGCTGTGGCTGTGATCCTTAATTATAGCCTGCCTGAAATTTGAGATTTGGCACTGGAATTAATCTCCAAGCTTTATGCAAAGTAAGAGAAGAGTCCTTCTCCTCTGATAAAACTTTTTGGGAGATACGAGGAAAGCTAGAACTTAAGGTCCAGCATTTTATTATTAAGCAGCTGTTAAAGAATTCTTCAAATTTGCCATCATGACAGACAGTAACATCACTCCACAGATCAACAGAGCAGGAACAGACCTTGCATTTCCCAAATTCATTAATTTCTCTCCTGGAACTGCACAATCACAAAATGCCTTGGGGAAGAAAGGCTCCAGTTGTTGCTCTTAAAAAAGTGGGCTTGGATTTAAAGGTTCCTTATTTAAAGGAAAGGGACGTGGTGGCTCAGTGGCTAAGAGGCTGAGCTTGTCGATCAGAAAGGTCAGTTCGGCGGTTCGAATCCCTATCGCTGCGTAATGGAGTGAGCGCCCGTTCCTTGTCCCAGCTTCTGCCAAGCTAGCCGTTTGAAAGCATGTAAAAATGCAAGTAGAAAAATAAGAACCACCTTTGGTGGGAAGGGAACAAGGTTCTGTGTGCTTTCGGCGTTGAGTCATGCTGGCCACATGACCACGGACACATCTTTGGATAGCGCTGGCTCTTCGGCTTTGTAATGGAGATGAGTGAGCACTGCCCCCTAGAGTCAGGAACAACTAGCACATATGTGCAATGGAAACTTTTAACTTTACCTCATTTAAAAGAAAAGAAAGATAATTACCAAGAAGGCAAACACTGCCATTTGGATTAAGAGAGGCAGTTTTAGTGCTTGAATGCCACTAGACTTTACCCCTAATAAAAACTTCATAAAATGACTCACTATCGAATGGTCTAGAGCAGGGGTCTTCAACCTTTGCAACTGTAAGTCTAAAGGACTTCAGCTCCCAGACTTCTCCAGCCAGCAAAGCTGGCTGGGGAAGTTTGGGAGCTGAAGTCCTTCAGACTTAAAGTTGCAAAGGATGGAGACCCCTGGTCCAGAGCAGGGAGTGTCAAACTCAAGACCAGCATTTACTTCTGGGTTTTGGGAAAAACACACCCACAGCAAAAACATTGCTTTGCTTAATGACTGCGTCTTAATCTTCTGACATCCCCCAGATAGACCTGATGCAGAAAATCTCCATGGGGATTTATATAAGCTTCTCTTAAGACCAGTAGTGTTTGCCACAAGCATTTTACCAACATCTGCTTGTGTTTATGAGATGGGCTGACGAAGCCCTGTCAAATCGGATTTTTCTGCTGGTGAAAATTAGAACAGGCAACAACCTGAGAATTTAATAAATTACGAAACAATGACAAGCTTTCTTGGTTAGGAAGGCCGTTCCCTGTGTCTACAAAGCTTAGGACATCTGATTGTACACACCTTGTGGGCTAGCTCAAGTCGAATCTACCCTTTTCTCCCTTATCTGACGTTCAAATCCCATAGCACACCGTAGCATCTGATTAAAATGAATCTTAAGGAAGGTGACGAGTTCACCCAATGTTCACATTTTTAAAAAAGGTTAAAAATAGGACATTTTCTCATCAATTAGCCTCACTGGCCTCCATCATTCTTGATAAAAGAAAGCAGTAAGAAACAGGTTTGTTTTCTGACACATCGTTCCCTGTTGGCTACAAAAAAACCCCACAAGCAGATGTGGTTGGCTCTCAATTAATTTCCTCTAAAATGTTTGACAAATCTTTTATGCACACAATGAAACCTACATGAAATTGAGTTCTCAAGAAGTCAATTAACTAACTGTTTATTAGGCTAGCGAAACTGTTGTCGCACGGAATCGTATGGTAAAGGCGATTTTTGTGTTGCTCCTTGGCTAGTAGAAACCCACAAATACGGTACAACTGCTGATCCGTTGAGTCTAGCGATGAAGGCAGCAGGCCAGAAACCAGGAGACTGTGAATTCTAGTCCTGCCTTAGGCAGGAAAGTCTGGTGGGTGACTTTGGCCAATCACCAGAAGATTTGAGTTCTAGTCCCTCCTTAGGCATAAAAAGTTGGCTAGATGACTTTGGGCTAATCACCAGGAGACTGAGAATCCTAGTCCCTCCTTAGCAGAGGTAGGCTTCAAATCCTGGGGCTACCGGTTTGCTTGTGCACATGTGCAGCACTTCTGCACATGTGCAGAAGCATCCGGGAGGATGGGCGGAGCCTCCCACTGCCACCACTACCAGCAAACCACCTCTGCTCCTTAGCGATAAAAGTTGGCTAGGTGACTTTGGGCAAATCATTAGGAGACTGTGAATTCTAGTCCTTAGGCATGAACACCGGGGGGGTGGGGTGATTGGGTCAGTCATTCTCTCAGCCCAACTCACCTCATAGGGTTATTGTTGGGGGGGAGGGCTCAAGAGGAAGAGGAAGAAGCATCATATATGTTCACAGCTTTGAGGCGCTTATAAAATGATAAAGGCATGTCATTAATAGTACTTAGACTTACAGGATATACCGCTTCACAGTGCTTTACAGCCCACTCTAAGCAGTTTACAGAGTCTGCCTTATTGCCCCCAACAATCTGGGTCCTCATTTTAACCACCTCGGAAGGATGGAAGGCTGAGTCAACCTGGAGCCTGGTGAGATTCGAACTGCTGGCAGTGAACAGTGAGTTAGCTCTGCAGTACTGCATTCTAACCACTGGGAAGGAAGGAAGGAAGGAAGGAAGGAAGGAAGGAAGGAAGGAAGGAAGGAAGGAAGGAAGGAAGGAAAATAGTAATAGCCCTTAGCCTTATATACTGCTTTATAGTGTTTTACAGTCATCTCTAAGTGGTTTACAGAGTCAGCATATCCCCCCCCCCCCCAATAATTTGGGTCCTCCTTTTACCCACCTGATGAGGACAGAAGGCTGAGTCAACCTTGAGTCTGGTGAGATTTGGTCTGCCAAATTGCAGGCAGCCGGCAGTCTGCAGACGTAGCCTGCAGTACCGCATCCTAACCACTGCGCCACGAAACCTCAGGATAAATAACTGAAAAGGAAGCCCACCACAAACGGATCCCTTGATGTTGTTGCGTCTTGCTGGGCTCTCCACTGTCCCCAGTCTCTTCAAATATCCTGCAAACAGCAAATATCTGCCGCGTGTAATTGAGCGCGAAGAAGGGGGGACAACAGCCAGAGGAGGAATGCTCAGAAAAATTTACCATAAAGAAATGATTCCACAAGACTGAGCGAAACCGTTAGAGCTGTGCAAGGATTTTCAACTTTTGCTTTGAAGAAACACTTTGCATCACAAAGGCTGCAAGTCTAATCAAGGCTGTTGCCCTGAATCTCTTTTCTGGAGGAGAACTGATCCAATAGAATTTCTGATAATTTTGGACCCTACAAAATGAGATGGGCAGCCTCATATCCCCCCTGCAATGTGTTTTGATCCATTGTATTCATTGTTGGCTACTTTTTCCCCTTCTATTTCCATCCTCTTGTTTTCTCCCGTGTCTCCCCATTTATCAAATACAGCTGCAGGTTTATTAACTTTGATTCATTCCGTTATTCTCTATGGTTCCAAGTGCCGGCACCTGCTATCCATTCCATCCTCTTTTTCTGTCCTTCTACTCATCTTTCAAACTTTATATGGGGATTCCTCCCAGATTAATCCTACAGTGTTTCCGATGCACTTAATATTCATGGCAGCTAGAACATTTCATGGTGAATTGAACGCACATTCAATTGGAAATGGAAATTTTATTACTGTGCAGGAGGTGAAGTACTGCCTGTCACACTCACTGGTCACGCCCACCATGGCCATGCCCAACCAGCCAGTCATTAGTGCAGAGAACCAGTTGTTAAATTATTTGAATCCCACCACTCCCTATAGAGCAGCGGTTCTCAACCTGTGGGTCGGGACGCCTTTGGGAGTCAAATGACCCTTTCACAGGGGTCGCCTAAGACCATCGGAAAACACATATTTTCGATGGTCTTAGGAACCGAGACACCAATTTTATGGTTGGGGCTCATCACAACAAGAGGAAGTGTATTAAAGGGTCCCGGCATTGGGCAGGTTGAGAACCACCAGCCCGAATTGCACACATGTTCCCAAATTTTTCAGATAGATGCTGGAAATGCAAAACGGCCAGGGGCACATTCTTCCACCAGTGGTGGACCTGTCCAATTTCTATGCAACTTTGGAAAAAAATACAAATTTGGCTCTTAGAAATAGTAGGTATTAACTTCAAACCTCAAACCTGATTTATATTTGCTTGGCATTAAACCACACGAAATTCAAAATCAAGATTGGTACCTTTTCACCCATATCACAACGGCGACTAGGATGGCCATTGCGCAACACTGGAAAAATTCTAATCCACCATCAGAGAGCTTAATTATATCTAAAAAATTTAGTTGTGCAGAATCAGACAAACTAACGTACATCCTGAAGGACAAGTCAAACTCAATCTATGCCCAATCCTGGGAAAAATGGTATTTGTGGCACAGCAAGAGAACAAGGGATACCAAAGAAATTAATTAGACAAAATAATAGTGAAATAGGCACAAGGAACAAACAAGATAATAGTACTTAAGACAATTTTATAGATTTATATATAGACATCAGAATATAATTGTAAGCAATACTTGATGTTAGTCTGGGACAAATATATCTCTTAAATTAGGGGAGTAGTTATATCCCTGGTTTGTATCGTCCCTCTTACTTTTTCTCTACCTCTTCTTCTCTCCTTTTTCTTTTTCTTTGTACATCTCTCCCACCACCCTTACCCTATAACTGTTAAATGTTTGATTTTATATTAATAAAGACTATTTTTTTTAATAAAAAAAAAGAACCACTGGTCTAGAGCAGGGGTCTGCAAAGTTGGCTCTTTTAAGACTGGTGGACTTCAACTCCCAGAATTCCCCAGCCAGCCTCGCTGGCTGGGGAATTCTGGGAGTTGAAGTCCACCAGTCTTAAAAGAGCCAACTTTGCAGACCCCTGGTCTAGAGGAAAACATTTGTAGCTCAGGGTTGAAATCAGGGGTGCTGTCCTTGGTGCTGTCCGAGTTGTCTTCTTGCAAGAGGCACTGATGGCGTTACTTAAAATGCGTAATAAAATGTCTTCAGGAAAACAACCGAGCTGAGAGAACACCAAGGATTCTGCACAGAATGATTATCTCTTTGTTCTCCAGCTGAGGTGAAGATTAGTCTCAGGTGAGTTTTTATGTTATGACTCCAAGTAATTATAAAAAAAATATTTGAAACTCCAAAATTCATCTCCCCTTGAAGCCTAACTCTAACTTAGGTAATCGTAAAGTTTCCCCTCGCACATATGTGCCTGTCGTACCCGACTCTAGGGGGCGGTGCACATCTCCGTTTCAACGCTGAAGAGCCAGCGCTACCCAAAGACGTCTCCCTGGTCATGTGGCTGGCATGACTAAACACTGAAGGCACACGGAACGCTGTTCCCTTCCCACCAAAGGTGGTCCCTATTTTTCTACTTGCGTTTTTATGTGCTTTTGAACTGCTAGGTTGGCAGAAGCTGGGACAAGTCATGGGAGCTCACTCTGTTACACAGCGCTAGGGATTTGAACCGCTGAACTGCCAATCTTTCTGATCAACTAATGGCAAAACAAACTCTTTCCATCCCTTGAATATTATTCCTGAAAGCAACTTTCCCCAAAGCATCTCTTTAAGACCACACTGATTTAAAAAACACACCTCTCTCTACACCAGTGTTAGTCAACCTGGTCCCTACCGCCCACTAGTGGGCGTTCCATCTTTCATGGTGGGCGGTGGGGGTTTTGTCCGATACTGAAGCACTTTCCTTTAATTTAATTGACTTCCCTACTTTATAAATCACCCTTACTGTGGAACCGGTGGGCGGTTAGAAAATTTTACTACTAATGGAGATACAAAAGTGGGCGGTAGGTATAAAAAGGTTGACTACCCCTGCTCTACACTATAAGTCAAATGGAACGATAAACTTTAAGTAAATGTAACCTCAACCCTAATTCACCTGATTGGAAAATACATCGTTTCATCTGACCCTTTTTTCCCCTCCTCCAAAAAGCAATTCCCGCCGTAACGTTCCTTCTGCTATGGAATAGAAAGCCAATTTCTGAACTCATCTCAAATACACACAATATGCAGATACTTTTCCGTCGTTTGAGCCATGTTTACTTGATGAGATGCAAAAGCCATCCCACAGCAATAGAAGGAGCAGTCAATTTGAGGCAGGTTAGTTAGGTGAATTGAAAATAAGATTTAACAAGAGGCTACCACTTTTTTTCCGGAGTGCTTTAGAGCAGGGGTCTCCATCTTTTACAACTTTAAGTCTGAAGGACTTCAGCTCCCAGAATTCTCCAGCCAGCTTTGCTGGCTGGAGAAGTCTGGGAACTGAAGTCCTTCAAACTTAAAGTTGCAAAGGTTGGACACCCCTGCTTTAGAGGAAAAGAATTCTTAACAGAACAGAATGAAAGAACAACAGAGTTGGAAGGGACCTTGGAGGTCTTCTAATCCAGCCCACTTCATAAGCAGGAGATCCTATGCCATTCTTGACAAATGGCTGTCCAATATCTTCTCAAAAGCCTCCAGTGATGGAGCACCCACAATGTCTGAAAGCAACTTCTGTTCCACTGGTTAATTGTTCTCACTATCAACAGATTTCTCCTTAGTTCTAGGCTGGTTCTGTCAATTACTTTCTATCCATTGCTTCTTGCCCTGCCTTCAGGGGCTTTGGAGAACATACTCTTCTTTGTGGCTGCCCTTCATTCATTCATTCAATCAATCAATCAATCAATCAACCAATCAATCAATCAATCAATCAATCAGAAAGAGCTGGGATCTTGTAGGTCATCTAGTCCAACACCCTGCTCAAACAGAAGACCCTATACAAGTTCTGAGTGATGATTGTCCATTCTCTTCTTAAAAGCCTCCAACAATGGAGCCTCCACAGCTTCTGAAGGCAACTTCTGTTCCACTGGTTGATTGTTCTCACTGTTAGGAAGTTTTCCAGGTTGCTTCTCTCTTTGATTAGGTCCCATCCATTGTTTCTTGTCCTGCCTTCTGCTCCTTTGAAAAATAAGTTGACCCCCTCTTCTTTGCGGCAGCCCCTCAAATACTGAAACACATCTATCATGTCACCCCAATCCTTCTTTTCTCCAAGACGAACCATACCCAGTTCCTACAGCCATTCTTCATATGTTTTCTCCAGGCCTTTAATCATTCTAGATGCTTTTCTCCACACTTTTTCCAAAGTCTCAGCATCTATTCTACATAGAATAGTTTTGATGGCGACCAAAACTGGACGCCGTATTGCAGGTGTGCTCTCACTAAGGTTTTATAAAGGCTTCTGGAGCCTTGGGAGGGTGAAAAATGGAGCTACTGGGCCCACCGGACGTCAGAAAACGGGCTGTTTCCGGCCTCTATGGGAGGCCATTTTTTGGCCCTCCCCAGGCTCCAGAAAAAGCCATGTGTAGATGTGTGCTGGGCATGTACACACGGCAGGGGGTGTGACACATGTTTCTCAGGGGGCACGGCATGGGAGGCATTAAATTATGAGGGTGGGCACACAAGTGTGCACAATAGCGCAAACATGTGTGCTTTAGGCCCCCGAGGCGAAAAAGGTTCGCCATCGCTGATCTATAGATTCATGGCCATACAGTCTTTAATATTCTTCAGTTCGTCTTTCCTGGATGTCTGTTGCCATGAAGCTACCATTCTCACACCCACCTGCACCCAATCAGGGTGGGTATCAATCAGGAAGCTCAGAACTGTCTCCAACATGAGGAAATGACAACCTGTTTAAAGCTCTGTGCTGTCTCTTCACAGCATGGCAGGGATCGTCCTCATATCTTCTGTCACTCTCTCACTTGTGATGATTTACTGACCTGCAGTAAATCATCAGTGCAGTGACCTGCAGTGTAATTAGCGACAACTGGAAAAGGATGCCAGTTTTGGAGAGGAGCCCGGGAGGCAAGATGTCAGATGGCAAGGACAAAACCGAAGCTTACGGACCTCCGATGAGGGACAACCTTGCCTGCTGATGCTTTTCTTCTCTAACAAAGCATCGTTGCTGCTCTACCAGCATTCGCATTACACTCCATCTAAACAACAGCCTTTTCCCACCAGTCCTGAAAGGCTAAGGTTAGATTATATGTGTAAAATTATGCTATTATGAATTTGAATAATGGACACCTCATTTTAGAATAGAATAGAATAGCAAGAGTTGGAAGGGACCTTGGAGGTCTTCTAGTCCAACCCCTTGCTTAGGCAGGAAACCCTACACCACTTCAGACAAATGGTTCTCCAACATTTTCTTAAAAACATCCAGTGTTGGAGCATTCACAACTTCTGGAAGCAAGTTGTTCCACTGATTATTTGTTCTAACTGTCAGGAAATTTCTCCTTATTTCTAGGTTGCCCTCAAGTTCTTTGGAGAATAGCTTGACTCCCTCTTCTTTGTGGCAGCCCCTGAGATACTGGAAGGCTGCTATCATGTCTCCCCTAGTCCTTCTTTTCATTAAACTAGGCATACTCAGTTCCTGCAACCGTTCTTCATATGTTTTAGCCTCCAGCCCCCTAATCATCTTGGTTGCTCTTCTCTGCACTCTTTCTAGAGTCTCCACATCTTTTCTACATCGTGGCGACCAAATGTAGATTCAGTATTCCAAGTGTGGCCTTCCCAAGGCCTTATAAAGTGGTATTAACAGGTTGTTAGAACTGCACTATCTCTACTTTGCAAAGAGTCTCAACTACCCAAGTAGAAGAAAGGGGACAGTATGAAATTCATCAGATTCCCTTCTTGTTAGGTTTTATCAATGTTCTCAAATTTACTGTTGAATGTGGTTTTATCCAGCAGTGGGCAAAATTATCCAAATGTCTAATCTGAGATTAGAAACCTTTCCAGATTTAGTCATTTACATAAAATTAGAAGATGAATCTACATCTCACTTATTTTGGCCATGTCATGCAAGGGAATTCACAGAAGAACACAATAATAACAATAGCACTTAGACTTGTATACCGCTTCACAGTGCTTTACAGCCCTCTCTAAGCAGTTTACAGACTCAGCATATTTGCCCCCAACAATCTGGGTCCTCGTTTTACCCACTGCGAAAGGATGGAAGGCTGAATCAACCTTGAGCCCATGAGGATCGAACTGCTGGCAGTTGGCAGAATTAGCCTGCAATACTGCATTCTAGCCACTGCTCCAAAATGGAAGGAAGGAAGGAAGGAAGGAAGGAAGGAAGGAAGGAAGGAAGGAAGGAAGGAAGGAAGGAACGAAGGAAGGAAGGGGAGCATGAGAGGAAGGAAGGACTAACAATAGCACTTAGGCATATACCACTTTGCAGTGCTTTTACAGACCGCTCTAAATAGTCTACAGAGTCAGCTTCTTGCCCCCAACAATGTGGGTCCTCATTTTACCCACCTCGGAAGAATGGAAGGCTGAGTCAACCATGAGCTGGTGAGATTTGAACTGCCGGAATGCAGGTAGCAGTCAGCCTGCAATACCGCATTCTAACCACTGTGCCACCGCGGCTCTATGCTGCAAAAATCTGAACCTCCACTAGATGGCAGTGAACATTTCCTTTCCGTGCATTTCTTGGCTTCCCATTGTCTTGAAATGGTAACACCTACCCTCTCTAAATTGAAGAACGGTATATAATTCTCCCCAAAAATCAGAGTTCAGGAAACATTTATATGACACAGAGTTTCTGAGTCACCGACTGTCCCTAAAATAAATCCTGATTCCTTTTAAGTCAGTTTATGCCTTTGGCACCCATGTAAAGCAAATCAGAAAGCCTTGGAGTAGTTGTCTCCTGCCTTCTCGTTCCCAACTGGAACACGGCTACCACAGTTTATGCAAAGAGAGAGAGAGAGAGAGAGAGAGAGAGAGAGAGAGGAGAGAGAGAGAGAGAGAGAGAGAGAGAGAGAGAGAGAGAGAGAGAGCGTCAGAGAAGTTAAAATGAGCCACAGCACAATTTTCTGCAACTGAAGCATCCGTCTGTTGACAGAATGGGGACGCACTTCCCCTGCTTGGAATTTTTAAATCATACCTCGGGGGAGTTGCCGGCAAAGTTTGGCCAAAATATAATTAGTTTGCACAGTTACTAAAGCCCAATAAATGGTTTTAATTTGTATTTGTATCTCCTGAAAGTCAAGATGCACGGATCCTGGCGTTTTTCTGTCACTGGACGGAACGGGGTGAGTCAAACAGAATCACAGAATTTCCCTGTATTTACCGAAGAAATTAAATTATTGTCCTCAGGGCATTTTCATGGCAGGGGCGGTGGGGTGGGGGTGGGGGGATGGAAGAGGAAAGAAAAGACAATCACAATCTGGAACGGCCAGTTTCTCCCAATTCTCCCCACACACACGTGCACCCAAAATGCATCCAGGTTTTCCTTCATGCCAAGAACAATCACAGCGCCAATTTTAATAAAATGTGTCCTTAGAGATGAAATTCACATCTCAAGCATGGTATAGCAAGCAAAGAATGCCAACAAAGGTTACCTAGGTAGAAAGCAGGGGTGGCTTCTGGCCAGCGTCACTGCCGGTTCGCTTGTGAGAATGCTTTGTGCGTGTACTGTACGCACTACGTGCCCAAGCGCAGTTCAATGGAAATTGTCCTGTGCATGCGCAGCACAAAAAGAAAGATGGCAACCAGGGAACCAGTCTGGAGGCGTGTCCAGCCTGGGTTGCTGCCGGTTCTGCGACCTAGGTCGGCAGACCACTACTGGTTGGGCCAAACCATGCCGAACCGGTAGGAGCCCACCTCTGGTAGAAAGGAGTGAGTTGTTGTTGTTTTTTTGGTTTTTTTTTGTATTGGCCTGGCACAAATGTTTCTTTAATTGTCTATTTTTGATGAATAAATATCTAAAAAAATGTGGCTAGGTAAAGCAGCATTTTCTCAGTTAGGCCTAGAAGCATGTTTTGAAAATGAAAAAGGAACTACTTATGTCAGAGGTGTTTTGAGCTGAATTACTGTGTTTCTCCGAAAATAAGACAGGGTCTTATTTTCTTTTGACCCCAAAATAAGCCTTTGGCCTTATTTTTGGGGAGATCTTATTTTTGAGGTGCAGGAGACGGCGAGCATGGTCACCTCATGGCTGCTGCTGTGTGGTAATATTTTAGGGGAGGGCTTATTTTTGGGGAGGGATTATTTTAGTTCATGCGCTCAAAAGCCCGATCGGACTTATTATCCAATGAGGTCTTACACCAGGGATGTCCAAACTTGGGAACTTTAAGACTTGTGGACTTCAACTCCCAGAATTCCCCAGCCAGCATAGCTGGCTGGGGAATTCTGGGAGTTGATGTCCACAAGTCTTAAAGTTCCCAAGTTTGGACATCCCTGTCTTACACGTATTTTCAGGGAAACAGGGTATCTAAGTGAGTGGTGGGATTCAATTTTTTTTTTTAACTACTGGTTCTGTGGGCATGGCTTGGTGGGCGTGGCAGTGGAAGGATAATGTAAAATCCCCATTCCCTCCCAATCAGCTGGGACTCAGGAGGTAGAGAATAGATGGGGGCGGGGCCAGTCAGAGGTGGTATTTGCTGGTTCTCCAAACCACTCAAAATTTCCACTACCGGTTCTCCAGAACTGGTCAGAACCTGCTGAATACCATCTCTAATCTGAGCCATGTAGATATTTAAATAGGAGTGACATCACTGCAGTGTTCCGATATCTTAGGAGTTACCATAAAGATGAGGGAGTCAGGCTGAAGGCAGGACAAGAAGCAATGAAGGAAATCTAATCAAGGAGAGAACCAATCTAGAATTAAGGAGACATTTCTTGACAATTAGATCCATTAATCAGTGGAACGACTTGCCTCCAGAAGTTGTAAATGCTCCACCACTGGAAGTTTTTAAGAAGAGACTGGACAGCCATTTGTATGAAATGGTATAGGAGCTCTTGCCTAAGCAGGGGGTTGGACTAGAAGACCTCCAAGAACCCCCTTCCAACTCTATTATTCTATTATTCTGTTCGATTAAAATGAACAGATTAAAATGCCTGGCAGAGAATGTAGGAAAAACCTCGGGTTCGTCCACCTGTTTTGCTATTCCTGTATCGTGTGCTAAATTAAATAGTCCATATTCAGATCAGTAGGAGGCCACTTCTGTTCTCCCATGCAGCCTTCCAGCCAGATTATATTCCCATCATAATGACCCCTATTTCTGTTCTTGCTTAGTCTCCAGCAGCACAATTTCTTCAGTAATTATGCTCATCAAAGAGTAACAAATCTATTTGAGATGCACTTTGAGACACTCTTAGTTCATTTTCTAAGTTGGGTATTCTTTGAAAGGCATCACCCCTTTGTTATTTTTGCTGAGAAGACTCAACAATTAAAAGAAGAAAAAGCAAGCAATGTTTGCACTAGGGCAGGGGTCTGCAAAGTTGGCTCTTTTAAGACTGGTGGACTTCAAGTTGAAGTCCACCAGTCTTAAAAGAGCCGACTTTGCAGACCCTTGCACTAGGGGAAAATGTGCATCCAATGAACCACAGTGGTTAGAATGCAGTATTGCAGGCAAACTCTGCCCAAAGGCTGGAGTTCGATCCTGATGAGGCTCAAGATGGACTTCATCACTTCCATCCTTCCTACAGCTGACCATGCAAAGTCGAGTTCAATGATCTAAAAAGCAGACTCTGCACTTGCAGGAATATGCTAGGACATGGGTCAGCAACCTGCGGCTCTGGAGCTGCATGTGGCTCTTTCATCCCTCTGCTGTGGCTCCCTGTTGCCAGTCAGCTCCAAAATTGATAGGGCTTTCGGTTAGGACAGGTAGAGGAAAAAGGACGCTGCGCTAGGAGGAGACTCTATGGTGGGGAAACTGGACTTCTGGTCGGCTTTGGAGTTGAACAGGGGGCTTCCAGTTAGGACCTTTGTGGCTTTTTGAATGTTTAAGGTTGCTGACCCCTGCACTAGGAAGAAGAAGATGTTAGGCAGAACAAGCTGATCTTGAGAACTGAGGCCCCAGTTTAGTCTTCTTGCAATGGCGCAACTGGATTGGAGTAATATATTTAGATGAAGTGGGGTCATTTTCTGTAGCCCTAGCTCCCTGCCTCGTGCAGAAAAATAATAATCTGTAACTGAGTTAAGTGTGTGCACTTAGTCTGTGCCGTTCATATGCCCGTACTTTAAAATTTGATAATCACATATTTTATAAAAGGAAAAGAAAAACTAAGTACAAATAAAACCCTTGACATTATTTATAAGCTTTTGGCCCGAGCGAAAGCCTTATAGACTGTGTAACCGGGCTCAAAAGTCTTTCATGTCTTATATCAGAAATGTGTTTCGAAATTATATATCACTTCGCAGTGCTTTTACAGCCCCCTCTAAATGGTTTACAGAGTCAGCCTATTTGCCCCCAACAATCTGGGTCCTCATTTTACCCACCTCGGAAGGATAGAAGGCTGAGTCCGCCTTGAGCCTGGTGAGATTCGAACTGCCAAACTGCTGGCACCCGGTGATCAGCAGAAGTAGCCTGCAGTACGGCACTCTAACCCCTGCGCCACCACGGCTCATTGTTTTCCACGGAAAACAATGGCAGATAGCCAGGTTAAACACAACATAGTGGCATGAACTGCTGCCAAGTTAATGCTGGCTGTAATATAGTTTGCCTCATTAAACCATGGTCACCAATATCCCATCTACTCTGAAGATGGTCTCTAAAGTCTACTGCTTTTCTTCCAGGTTCTTGGGCAGTAATAAACAAGCAATATCAAACAATGATAGTTACGGAATTACAGCGCAGAGCTAATATCGTAACCATTTCAAGAATAAACAAAAAAAGCTGTTGATTTGTCAGCAGGATTTAAACCTGGTGGAAAGCTACCCATGATAGTTTGTTGGTTTCTAGAAGAAGGATTAGGATCTTACTTGCCAAGAAAATTGGACAAGCCAGCATTCCAATTTCTGCTCAGTCAAGACTTCTCTGCACTGGAGATAATTTCACATAAAAGAATCAGGATGAGGTTAAGAAGGAAAGCAATCTTAAATGAAACAGCTAATGGCGAGTGTAGAGTAGACATATGTTTAGATCTATGCTGGTTTATGACACTAATGAGTATTTGATTAGATGTATTTCGATTGATATATTCACCTAGTAAATGTTTATGAGCATTAGCGCTTGTGAAAATAGGTCAACAAGATTAGGGTTATTGCTTGCTCAGACACGACACTCAGCTGATAATGCTTTTTGATTTAAGCAGTTCCTAGTTATTACATTAACTAAGTTGCAAATATGTCTACACCGGTACAAACATGACAACAGATTCCATGGAAAGAGAAAGCTTTGCAAAAACTACAAATTAGCTAGAGCTGGACTCTCTTTAACAGAGCACTCCATTATTGTCAAAATATTCATGAACTGGAATAGGACATAGCAACCGGTCAGCCATTGGGGACTAGCTGGAATAGGACATGCTTCCAAGGTCAGCCAATGTATAGACCTGGCAACTGGGTCAGCCAATGAGAACTATTTGGTGATGAGAGCCATATCAGACAGCTCAGAGCCTGGGCGTGGCGTACCTACATAGCTCTGAGTCTGTGCAAGATAACTAATCTAGTCTACTCTCTGAATTTGAAACTGGAAACCAATCTCTCCTCTCTACCACATTGGAAGAATCTGCTGTTGGTATTGTACATTTATTCATGTGTTATTATGTATATAAAGAAATTAATGAATCCTGCTGAATCGGTTATCTGTGTGTGCTTTCTGGATTTGAATTTTGCAACAAACTCTGACAATTATTTTCTGGAAGAGTTGTAAAGCAACCCACTCACAAATGAAACCTTAAAACATTTAAGAGGCTCTAAGATGTCTTAATTGTTTAGACTTCTTGCCGGTTCCTTGTGCTGGGCCAATTAAAGACTACAAACTGAAAGAGTTGGAGGCTCACGAGTTCAGACTTAGCAACTCTTGCCAGTTCCATCTCTCTACAGCGTCCGACCCTTCGGGGTCACCGCCATTGTTAAGAGACAGAAAAAAGTCTATCGCTCAAAGCCAGTTGTTATAAAATAACTCCGGGTTTTCTCAGAGCAAGTGCTGCTCCGTGAAAGTGGACGGAGCTGAACCTGAGAGTTTTCTGCGGAGAGGAAATTCTATAGCTGCCTCCTACGCTTGTTCTATTTCTTGACCTTCCGTGTGTCAATCTTTCTGATGCCTGCCGAAAAAGTATGCCTCTGCTTCTGCCATTTGAGTGAACTCGGCCCCTCCCAGGATTCTGACACTAATAATATTATCTGCCAAGCTCCCAGTGCCTGGATTGAATCTGTCCCAGCAGGTGCCAAGGTTGACCTTCCAGACAGTCTCCATCCTGCCCCACATCCGATGTCTTGATATTTGCTAGCTCAGGACGAACACATCCTGTCAATTAGAGCTTCTCGGGCCCACGCTAATGAAGGCAAGCTGCTTTTCCATCAAGTGGCAATTGAAGAAGTGGGCAGGAAGACGGGTGTGTGTGTGTGTGTCCCCAGAACGACATTTTCAATCTGCTGCACGTTGGAGAAATGAAAAAGGTAGACATCTTTGTCTGGCTGTAAATTAAATGTTTGCATAGCATGAATGATTTTCTGCAAGCTGTAGTCAAGAGTACCATGTTCTACAGTATGACAGTTGGAGCAGGGTGGAATCAGTGGTGAAATCTATTTTTTTTTTGCTACCGGTTCTGTGGGCGTGGCTTGGTGGGTCATGCGACTGCGGGGGCTTTGCTAAGTAGTCATGTAACTGGGGGATCAAAAGACAGAAACTCACTTTACTGGAGCAGGGTTGGACTAGATGACTTCCAGGTCCCTTCCAGCCCTGGATTATCCTCTGAAGCTTATCTGGTGACAGGTTTACAGTCCTTCTTTCCTCTCCTTTTTCACTCTCTCCCTCTCTTTCTTGCATTTTCTTTCTCTCTTTCTTTCTTTCTTTCTTTCTTTCTTTCTTTCTTTCTTCTTTCTTTCTTTTTTTCTTTCTCTCTCTCTTTCTTTCTGTCTTTCTTTCTCTCTCTCTCTCTCTCTCTCTCTCTCTCTCTCTCTCTCTCTCTCTCTCTCTCTCTCTCTCTCTCTCTCTCTCTCTCTCTCTCTCTCTCTCTCTCTCTCTCTTTGCATCCCCACCCTAGTTTTTGGCCTAGCAGGCTTCAGGAAAGCCTGCTTGGAACAAAAACGGACTGCCACCCACACCTTCATATTTCTGGAGAACCTGTAGTTTAAAAAAAATGCTTACAAGTTTTTTTTAAAAAAACTTCCGAATATCAGCTGTGCGATGTGCAATCATCAGAATATTTTTTTAAAAACTTTTCTTAGTATTTTTTACCACCGGTTTTGTGAAGCAGTAGCATTTTTTACTAACGGTTCAGGTGAACCGGTAGCAAACTAGTAGCATTTCACCCTCCACTTACATTTGCTACCAGCAGGATTTTCTGCGCATGCACAGTGTCAAAATGACATCTGGGTGGGTGGGCAGAACCTGCTACCGAGTACGGCTAGCAAGCGAGTAAGCGAATAGTGAGGTAAAAAATACAGTGAGGAGGAGGGGAATCCACTGTGCCACTGGATTTATATTAGCTAAAAAGCAGGAAATCCTGAAAAACCAGTTCACCCAAACTGGTAGCATTTTTTAAATTATCGGTTTGGGTGAACTGCTGGCAACTTTGCTACCGGTTCAGGAGAACCGGTCCAAATCAGTAGCATTTCACCCATGAGTTGAAGGAAGAAGAGACTGAGAAATAATCTCTTGGAACAAATATCTTATTTTGTTTTTGTCTGCTCAAGTCAATCTTCACTTCAGCCAACAGCCCAGACAAGTCCTTGCAATTGTCGTGGCAAGGTTTTTTTCCCCAATATGGTTTGTCAATGCTAGTCTGCTTCCTAGGACAGAGGGAGAGTGAGAATCTCAAGGTCACAAGGTCTTTGTGCCTCAGTGGGGGACTAGAACTCACAATCTCCTGGTGATTGGCCAAAAGTCACCCGGCCAGCTTTCATGCCTAAGGCAGGACTAAAACTCAATCTCCTGGGGATTGGTCCAAGATCACCCAGCAGGCTTTCCTGCTTAAGGTGGAACTAGAACTCACAGTCTCCTACGAATTGTTCTAAAGTCATCAAGCCAGGTCATCATTCTGAATGTGGGACTAGAACTTACAAACTCCCAACTGCTGATGGTGCCTTCACTAAACTGCCTCTGTGTAGTATTGCGCCGCCCTGGGTCCTTTTGGAGAAGGGCGGGATATAAATCAAATAAAACTAAACTAAAACTAAAATTAGTGTCACTTTTTGTCAGTTTCCTTTCTCCCCAAGGGGTCTAAAACTGCAGCCCAACACATAATCAAAGTGATCAAAGCCAAATACTAGAGAGACCAAATAATTTACTTTGCATAATAGGTCATTAACCTAGAAAACTGGTTGCAATATGCCACTATGTTAATTACTGAATAAAGCTTACTAAAACTCAATAAATAATCACTTAGGCATTCCAAGGGATTAGAGATATCAACTTCAGAGGATGGAGGATTGAAGAGAAAGGAGACTGTTTAATTCTTTCGTCTCTAGCTATTTGTGTATCCCAGTGTCTGCACTCATATATATTTTTTTTTCTGTTTTAGGGATACACAACATGGGATGAGATCAGGGGTAACTGTAGAACAGGGGTGTCAAACTCAATTTCATTGAGGGCCACATCACCAGGATGGGCATGGCTAGCTCAATGTCACTCATGTTAATAATAATAATAATAGTTTTATTTATAACCCGCTCTCTCTCCCCGAGGGGACTCGAGGCGGGGCACAGGGAATTAAAAAACAGTTAAAAACAGGCAAAATACAAACATAAAAACAATAAATATAAAATTAAAAGGCAGATTAAATAATTATCCCTGCGCTAAAATCCCCCAATTAATTAAAAAGAGACTACCCTAGGCCGGCCAAGCGGAAAAGATCTGTTTTTAATTTCAGACGGAAGGAGCGGAGGTCCGTGGTTGTTCTAATGTCGGGGGGAAGGTCGTTCCAGAGGGCAGGGCCCGCCACAGAGAGAGCCCTTCCCCTGGGCGTCGCCCGCTGACAAAGTCTAGTGGACGGCACCCGGAGAAGTCCCTCTCTGTGGGAGCGAATCGGCCGTGAGGATGTATGGGGCAGGATCCGATCCCGCAGACAGCTAGGTCCCGAGCCATGGAGCGCTTTAAAGATGACAACTAGCATCAACTAGATGACAACTAGCATGTTGGGGGCATCTGTGGTAGATCGAGCACTTCTGCTAACAAAAACAGGCTTCCAAGCTCTGTTTTGGTCTGCAACAGCCTCCTGCAGCCTTCTGCCAGTGAAAATGGAGCTCACGAGGACTTCACGCAACCCTCCCGAGCCTCTGTTTTCACTGGCAGAGGTACCACGGGCTGATCCTTCACTGTTTCCAAAGGGACCACGTGGGCCAGATCTAAGCACCCCGTGGGCAGGATCTGGCCTTGAGTTTGACACCCCTGCTGTAGAGTTTTTTTTTTGTTTTTTTAAAGGATCAAGATGCTGGCCACTCAAATCTATGCATATTGAGTATTTCTTTTTTTAGCCACAACCAGAAAAATCCTCTGGATGAATAGTGGAATAACAGAGTTGGAAGGGACCTTGAAGGTCTTCTAGTCTAATCCCCTGCTTAGGTAGGAAACCCTACACCACTTCAGACAAATGCTTGTCCAATCTCTTCTTAAAAACTTCCAATGTTGCAGCATTCACAACTTCTGACACTGCCCAAATTAAACTTTCTAATACTGCACTTTTTTTTAGAGCTCCAAAAATCCTATCTTCTTCTTCTTTTTTCTTCTCTCTCTATAAAAATGGTTTTGTGTGTGTGTATGTTCCAGCATAACTCTGGAACGTCTTGAGCAATTTCAACCAAACTTGGTACATATATGACTTACTATTAGGAATGTAATTCTAGTGTTGGGTTGGCAATATTTATAAGCCATGATTGGAATATGGTATCTGTAACTTTAATTGCTACGGTGAAATGTGATTGGCTGATGCTTCCTCAATCAGCCATAAGAGGGAGCCAGAATCACTGTTAGACGCTGATCTCTTGGATGAAGGCTCTGTATGTCGGTTGGATCAGCAAAGCAAAGAGAATTGTGAGTTTAGCAACTGTTAGCCAACTGTTTGAGTAATAGACTGTTATTTGATTCAGGACTACTTATCACTTGTTTGTGAAGAAGTATCTTTATTTTTCACCGCAAGTAAAAGTCTACTTGTTTTTACCATCAGTGTCTGTGACTGTTAGTGTGGATACTTAGCAACATATTCCTTGATACATTCCGCTGCATACTTTCCGGTCTCTTAACAGAGATATCCTTAAGACTTACTCTCTGGAAACAAATACTGTGGGGAGGGGGGGTTAAGACATCCCTAACACCCCTTGGTGGGGGTGTTCTGTTAAGATACAGCCTGTTGTGCATTAAAATGGATTCTACCATACTGTCATAAAATGGATTCTACTGTACAGCGCAGTGGAGTTGCCATGGTAACGGCTTCACAGAACTCCACAAGGACTCCTCCTGGTAAGGAGAAAAATCCAACATTAGAAATTACGTTTGGTCCGAGATTATTTTTGAGGACAAATGTATGGATTTAAGATAAATAAATACTCCATCAATGCCGGGTTAAATTTCAGTTTTCTATAAAGCAGAAGAAAGCCAAATCTTCCTGCCAAACTCGTGCTTTGGAATCCGTTCAAGTCCAGTTCTGACTTATTCTATCTCTTATTGAATGAAAGAGGATGCACCTTAAGTGCATTAATATGCAATATTCTCTGCCACAAAAACTGTACTACGCTTTCAAGAAGAAGTATTATACTGATTATTTAGACTTATTTAGGATTTAGAACGGAAACCAGCCTTAAATGAAAACATTTATAGAAAAACACGAAGTTGTTGCGATCCTGAAGCATTCAGACATTTTGGTTACAGCCCGGTACAGTTACACCACTGCAGTGAAAACTTCATTTATTAGAAATTTTATCCTGCTGGCATGAAGTAGAAGAATTCAGGGTGGAATCGAGATGCTGCAAACATTTGGTTCTCCAATTCCGATGCACAAGCTGCCCCTTCACCCTCTTTGACAAACAGCTCAATCACATAACAGGTTTAACGGTATTGTGGGAAGATTGAATTTACCAGGTAATACGAAATTTAGAAACCATGCAAATTAAAATATATGTTCTCTTAGGGATGGATAGCCTATGCTATTTTTAGTTTGTCTCAGTTGCATGTGTGTTCAGTCATACATTAATTCCATTTGCTGTTTTTTAAAAAACACATTATACATACACACACACCGTATTTTCCAGAGTATAAGACGCACCTTTTCCCCTCAAAAAAGAGGGTGAAAATCTGGGCGCGTCTTATACACTGAATACAGCATTTTTTGCCTGAAACCCCAGCCCCATTGTAAAAATGGCCGTGCATAGCCTTTAGGAGGCCTCCAGAGTGCTCCTGGGGGCTGGGGAGGACAAAGAAGACCAAAAATGGACAGTTTTTGCTCATTTTGGGGGGGGGCAGCCCCCTGGACCACTCTACAAGCCTCCTAAAGGCTATGCATGCTCTTTTTTGACAAAAAAATGGGCCCATTTTCATGAAAAATGGGCCATTTTGTGGAGGCCTGCAGAGTGAAAAAGCTTTTTAAAAAAAATTTGCCTCTTCAAAATCTTGGGGCATCTTATACTCCGGTGTGCCTTATACTCTGAAAAATATGGTATGTATGTATGCATGTATGTATGTGTCAGTGGTAGGTTTCTGCAGGTTCGCACCTACTCGCGAGAACCGGTTGGTGAAATTTAGAGAACCGGTGAGAGGGGGTTCCACTTGCATACCTGGAAGTAAATCTGGCCCGCCGCTGCCAGTGACCCAGTGGGAAGGAAAGGAAAGGAAGGAAGGAGAGAGAGAGAGAGAGAGAGAGAGAGAGAGAGAGAGAGAGAGAGAGAGAGAGAGAGAGAGAGAGACAGAGACAGAGACAGAGAGACAGAGACAGAGAGAGAGAGAGAGAGAGAGAGAGAGAGAGAGAGAGAGAGAGAGAGAGAGAGAGAAAGAATTTATCATCACAATTGAGTCCAAAATTTTGGTTGCTAAGCAAGAGCGTTGTTAAATGAGTTTCACCACATTTTAAAAGGTGGCCACTCCCACCCTATCACATGACTGCCAAGCCATGCCCACAAAATAGGCCACACCTACAGAGTAGGTTCTAAAAAATTTGAAACCCACCCCTGGTATGTGTGTGTATGTGTGTGTGTGTGTGTACACACACACACACACACACACATATGTGTGTGTGTGTGTGTGTGTGTCTATATATACACTGCGCACACGCAGTTCAATAGAAATTGTTCTGTGCATCCACACAATTCAAAAAAGAGATGGTGGCTGTGAGAACAGTGACTGTGGAATTGGTTCGGCGGTGTGTCCAGCCTGGGTTGCTGCTGGTTCTTGCACCCAGGCTGGCATGCCACTACTGGTTTGGCCAAACCGGGCCGAACCGGTAGGAACCTACCTCTCCTCGGAAACATATAAAATGAAAAGATAAGTGTTTGGCTAGGTGTGCAGTATGCCAACTACAATTTCAGACCATAAAACTCTCTAACAATCTGAGATGTAATGGTGATTTTTGCTGCTTTGTTAAACATTTAGTTTAGCATAAAATCTTCAGGTTTTATTACAGGTCGCATTAAGGTTTCACAGATAACCATGAGTTGAGACAATATTGCATTGACATTATTGCTTACAAAACAACTACAATCCCCCACAGATCCCAAAGAAACATCGTTCACTATCCTGTTTATGCAGAATATTTCCTCCTAATATTTCCTCAGCTGCCCCATCTTTGTCAATCGGCCATTAAGGCCAGAGCCAGTCTGTTCTACATAACAAAGATCTACCTCCTTCAGGCACAGCCATAATAGGAATCCCAAAGACTTTTCATTACATCATCACCCAGCAAAAGTCAGCCAAGCTTGGGACTCAGAATAGCCTACAGAGAGGCCCCACGGGAGTCTGACAAGCTCAAATTCAAAGCCCAACTCTGTGTGTGTGTGTGTATACACACATATGTGTTAGGTTTTTGAGCTGATGAATAAATAAATAAGGGAGATTAGGATAGATCTATTTCCAGCTTTTTAGCTCTCATTAGCTAGCCATACCCTTACTGGGATTTGAACCAGGGCTGTATTACATGTGAGGCAGATGTTTTAGCCACTAAGCCACCAGGTTCTCCTCCTGACACAAGCATACACACACACACACACACACACACACACACACATCCTCCCTCCCTCCCTCCCTCTCCCTCTCCCTCAAATGCTTGGTATTTATGATGGTTATGGAATGCCGTGGGGGTCACGTGATCTCCTTTTGTGACAAACAAAGTCAACGGGGAAGCCAGCTTCACTTAACAACCATGCTATTAACATAGCAGCAGCAATGATTCACTTTACAACTGTTGCAAGAAAATGTGATAACAGAAATGCAGGGGAAATCAAAAACAGAGGCGAGACAGAATATTATGAAATTTGGGACAAAATGTATCAGTGGTTGGAAATGAGGAAAAGGAGTCGGAACAGAATATTTTGAAGATTGTCAAATTGGAAGTGGATAATGCAGAGATAAATATATAAAAGAGGACAAGGGATATGTTAATGGGATTAATGTGGCTATGCACGATAAGTAGAAACTGTATTGGTTGTTATGTTAAAATATGTATGGAAATAACAAAGCCAGAAAGGTTGCTCTATGTCCAATGTTTTTAATAGTTATTCAATTAAAAAATAACTATTAAACTATTAAACAATTAACAATATATATATGTTACATTTTTGAGCTGATCAATATATATAAATGTGTGTGTGTGTGTGTGTAAGTTTTATGAGCTGATCAATAAATAAATTAGAGAGACCAGGATAGATCTATTTCGAGCTTATTAGCTCTCATCAGCTGGCCATACCCTTTACTGGGATTCGAACCGGGGCTGTATTGCATATCAGGCAGAAGCCTAGCAATTCAGCCAAGCCGGCTCCCCTTATTGCATCTATATGCAATAATATTTTATTATAGCTGATGAGAGCTAATAAGCTCGACATATATCTATCCTGGTCTCTTCTAATTTAATTTATTGATCAGCTCATAAAACTAACATACATACATACACACACACACACACACACACACACACACACACACACACACACATATATATATATATGTATGTATGTATAAAGAAATGCAGGAGAATTAAAATATTTGTTAGAACAGAAGACACCATTCTCGACAAATCGTCTAAGATTCGTCCTTTGTTACATAAACACTTTTGGAAGGCCTAATAAAATCCTACCAGTTTGAAATCTTTTGGAGAGGGTGGAAAAAGGATCCTCAGGTCAACCATTATTTGAGGATGACTGTGTTGCCCTCGCCGAACACCTAAGCTTCACATGAATTCAGACCGAAGCTACTCAAGAAAATTACCTAACTCTGCAGGTAAAAATCTGATTAGCTTGCTACTCTCCCCTTGGTTGCCTCAGGTGTTTCCATAGCAGCTAAAATCTACACATAATGGAGACATCGGATTTCAACTCAAGAAAAGCTCTTGGAGAGAGAGAGAGAGAGAGAGAGAGAGAGAGAGAGAGAGAGAGAGAGAGAGAGAGAGAGAGAGAGAGAGAGAGAGAGAGAGAGAGAGAGAGAGAGAGAGAAATACACCTGGATGGATAACAGGGAATAAATTATCTTTGCAGAATGAAAATTATATTAGTGGCAACACCTAAAAGGCGAACCCATCAGTTGAAGCTAAAGCCCACGGATTTCAAACGAATCCTGTGCCACCAATTAGGTAGAGCATCGGGTGAAGTTAGATGGATTGCCAGAATGAGAAAATAAGTACAAGATGAAAATGCGGCTCAAAAAATACTTGCCTTTTTGTCTGCTTCTTGCAAAAATCTTTCTCTATTTTATCCTGCTTACTCAACAATTGCAACTTAGGCAAAATGTAATGATCATCGGACTGAAAGCTGCCATTACGATTCCTGACATTTATACCTGGATGGCCTTTTTATCCTTCCTTCTTTTTGAGCTCAGAGACACAACAACAACAACAAAACCCAACAACAACAACAACAACACCTGTCAAGGACCTAGGAGTACTCATTTGAAAAGATCTAAGCCCCAGAGCTCACTGTAACAGCATTGCCAAAAAGGCATTGAGAAGCTTCTTCTCCACATTGCACTGCTAAGCAAGGCATACAAAACCTTTGCCAGACCAATTCTTGAATACAGCTCATCTGCCTGGAAACCACACTGTATATCGGACATTAATACAATCGAGCGAGTCCAGAGATATTTCACGAGAAGAGTCCTCCACTCCTCTGCTCGCAACTGAATCCCTTATGGCACCAGGCTTGAAATACTGGACCAGGACAACCTAGAACTACACCGTCTATGGTCTGACCTAAGCTTAGTACACAAACTTCTCTGCTACAATGTCCTACCTGACAATGACTATTTCAGCTTCAACCACAAACAATAGATACAAACTCAAGGTAAACGCTTCAAAATCGATTGCAGACAATACGACTTCAGCAACAGAGTGGTCAATGCCTGGAATGCACTACCTGACTCCGTTGTTACATCCTCAAACACCCAAAACTTTAACTTTAAATCTGTCTACTATTTCTAAGAGGTCTGTAAGGAAGTGTGCATAAGCAAACCAGTGTGCCTACCCTCCCTGTCCTACTGTCCCCATTTACTTGTGCTCATTTCTTATGTATATACTTATACCTGCTTATACGGCGCTCAAACCAATTTCATTGTAATTTTATTACAATATTATTACAATGACAATAAAGATGATGATGATTGATGATGATGATGATGATTATATTTATGTTTATATGTTATATTCATACTTATATTTGTTTTCTCAAACATGCTTGACAAACCTAAATAAATATAAACATAAATATAAACAGTAGACTCCTTCCTGGTCTATTCCATTTTAGACTGTAAGATTGAGTAAACTTACATCTTGTAACCCAGGGGTCCCCAACCTTTTTTGCACCGGGGACCGGTTTCATTTTAAAGAAAATTCTGCGGACCAGCTGGCATAGAAGAGGAGCGGGGGGGGGGGGGAACAGACGGCGCATGCGCACATGGGGGGAGGGCGAACAGGCGGCCCATGTGCACATGGGGGGGGAGTCAGCTCACTTGGCCCTCTAGGGCCTCCAACGGTGCGAACGACCGCGCCTGCACTCTCCCGCATCCTGCGCGCGCTCTGCCCAGAGGGCTTCCCCCTCCTCCCTTCTCCTCCTCTGCGACCCTGTGGCCCGGTTCCTATCAAGCCACGGACCGGCACCGGTCCACGGCCCGGGGGTTGGGGACCCCTGTTGTAATCCACACATACAAGTACACCCAACAGCAAACCTTATCAGTGGGAAATAACCTCACCTTCTCAGTGGAGGAAACTTGAGTTCAATCACATCACCTTTTGAAATGTTCAGTGGAATCCAGTTTTCAAATCGAAAATCAATCAATCGATCGGTGTAATCAAATGATCGGCAAGCTTTCTTGCCTAGTTGCTATTTTTCCTCTTTCTTATCTGGACACAGTGACTCTCTTGTGGAATATAAACATTTGCTGGCAAAGAGGCTCCTCCACATTATTCCGTTTCTGGCTGGACCGAAGTACTTCGTTCTCTCATTACATATCAATTGTGTGTAGCAGCAGGGAACAAATATACCGAGACAGCCACAGATGTTCCATTTGCTGATGTTAATTGTCTTATTGTATTTTTTTTTAGCTCAGCTATTATTTTGCATACCAGTGTTTTCCCCAAAAATAAGATAGGTTCTTATTTGGCTTAGACCCCTCAAATATGCACTTAGCCTTATTTTCGGGAGGTCTTATTATTTTTGAGGTGCAGGAGGCAGCGAGCGTGGTCACCTCATTGCAATATTTTGGGGAAGGGCTGTGTTGCAATATTTTGGGGAAGGGCTTATTTTGGGGGGAGGGCTTATTTTAGCGCATGCGCTCCAAAGCCCAATTGGGTTTATTATCCGGGGAAGTCTTATTTTTGGGGAAACAGGGGCTATATTTTTACTTGGTGTATATTGGGATCTTAACTGGGGGAAAGGGAAGAAAAATAAAGTAGAACCCATAACCTCTGCCTACCTCTGCACTAGGGAATTAATACCCATAAGCGCAATGACTCCTCAGATCAGGAAATATGCTAAAATAAATAAAGCAAATAAGATAGTTTTCAAGAATGGACATCTGACATCAAGGCATCCTACTATCTAAGGCAGCAACAGTCCAACGCCTGGATTTTGAGGGTGAGGGATCATTGAAAAGTTTATCTTACCTTTAGGCGAAATGTGCCTCCAGTTGATTGTAGGATCTGGCCTTCCTGTAGCTATGCAGGTGAGACTTATGTTGCCCCCTTCGTTGATGGAGATGTCCGAAGAGATCTCAACAATCTTGGGAGGTACTGCAATGAGAAGGAAAGGAAGAAAGTCAACCCAGGATTTAGAGAAGCTGTAATTTTTGAAAATTCTCTGGGAGAGGCCACCGTTTAGTAGCGATACACAGAATGTGAGAGCGAAAGCTTGTTGTCCGAGCTGGTGAGTTGGTTTCTGAACATTTCATTATCAGGCTGAGTAACTGTCAGAGTTTGTTGCACAAAAATCAAATCCAGAAAGCACAAACAGAGAAGTGATTCAGCTGGATTAATTAACTTCTTTATAGACATAATAAGAGATGGATAAATGTACAATACCAACAGTAGATTCTATCAACGTGGTAGACATTGCAAGCAGAATACAAGGAAGAGAGAACAGTCCCATCCATGTGCCAGTCACCATTCCAGTCTTTTTTTAAACAAGGAAGCTGGATAAATGTAGAATGGACACATCGCCTTTGCATTCATTGCCTTTGACACAAAGTAAGTAATTTATTGATCTGTAAAACACTCAGAGACGCTCAGGAAAGGATTATGTCATGCCAACACTTGGCAATAAAATAAAAAATGATGGACTTTTCTGCGAACATGAGAGGTGATTTAAGGTTTGTAGCTGGAAGTGTAGTTAAAGTACATTTTAAGTGGAAATCAAGGTAGGTAATGAATTACCCTATGTCTGGAAAGGCTATTGGGAGTTCCTTTTCTTGGCTTCTGACTCAAGAGCGAATATTCTAACCGTACGCTCGAGAACCACAAAGGACCAAGCTAGTAGACTGGGCTTAAGTAGGGGATGGGGCAAAAAATATTTAGACACTAATATTGGTTAGTGGTGACACTCGACTCCATTGCAAGGTAGCCAAAGTAGGACTCTAAAACAATAGGATATGAAATATAGGGCCCCACTGTAACTTTATGGAAGTTGATGTAGAAGATCCACAATTGATTACGTGGAACGAATAAGAGCTTTTGAAGAAAGAGAACAAAGAAACGTCTACAATTTTGAAGACCAATTGATTGATTAGTGTACAAACTTCGCTTCATGCATCTGAGGACTTATGAGCCCTAAACACCTATGCAAGAGTACATTTATCTTGAAGGTCTCCAAGGCATTGTGGTTATTACAGATGGACACACCGTATTTTTCAGAGTGTAAGATACGCCTTTTCCCCTCAAAAAGAGGGTGAAAATCTGGGTATGTTTTATACACTGAATACAACATTTTTGCCTCCCGAAACCCTGTCCTCTTTGCAAAAAATGGCCATGCATAGCCTTTAGGAGGCTTCCAGAGTGCTCCTGGGGGCCATTTTTTGTTAGTTTTTGCCCCCTCAGCCACCAGGAGCACTCTAAAAGCCTCCTAAAGGCTATGCATGCCCCCTTTTTTGGACAAAAAATGGGCTGTTTTTCGGAGGTCTGCAGAGTGCAAAAACTTTTTGTTTTAATTTGCCTCTTCAAAATCTTGGTGTGTCTTATACTGCGGTGCGTCTTATACTCCAAAAAATACAGTAGGTTGGGGCAACTATGGAAACAGGGTCTGTGGCCTAGAGGTGGAGCTCTCAACTCACAATAAGGAGGTTGTGAGTTCAATCCTAGGTGGAGGCAGATGCAGGATCTCCTGATTGGGCAGGAGGTTGGACTAGATGACCTGCAAGGTCCCTTCCAACTCTTGTTAACCTGTTAACTTGGTAGGTTCACAACTAGAGAACAGAAGCAAAGACGGGCCCTGTACTGCAAGTGAAATGAAATCTGAGGATAAAAAGGAATTACTGGATTATTTCTGCCTTCCATTTACAGAAAACTGGGGGGGGGGGGGGGGGAATGAAAGTCCTTGAAGCCAGCTGGCGCCAAAGGTCTTGCATGATAAGGGGGTCCTCTACAGGTTCAAGACATTAACATCTGGACTCCTAGGCCTCTGTTTGGCCTCTGTTATACAGCTTTTCAAAGTTGTCAGAAAAGACAATCTTTGGCTGGGTTGTGTTTAACTCTTCATTTCTAAGTGGTGGTGCAGTGGTTAGAATACAGTTTAACTCTGCCCACAGTCAGGAGTTCGATCCTGACCAGCTGAAGGTTGATTCGGCATTCCATTCTTTTTTTATTTTTATTATTAAATTTATATAACCGCACCCTCTCCCCGAAGGGACCCGGGGCGGTGCACAGGAAGTTAAAACAAACAGTACAAAATATAAATAATTAAAATCGAATTAAATAGGTTATCCCTGTGCTAAAATTTAGAAAGTTAAAACATAATCCATTTAAAAACCCAATTAAAACAATTTATAATACAGACTGAAGGCTAGGTAAATAACTTAGGGCAAACCGGCCTGATGGAACAAAAGTGTCTTTAATTTCTGGCGGAAGGTGCGGAGGTCCGTGGTTGTTCTGAGGTCGGGGGGGTAGGTCGTTCCAGAGAGTCGGGCTCGCCACAGAGAAGTACCTTCCCCTGGGCGTCGCCCGCTGGCATTGCCTGGTGGACGGCACCCGGAGAAGTCCCTCTCTGTGGGAGCGAATCGGCCGCAGGGATGTATGAGGTAGGATGCGGTCTCGCAGGTCGCTAAATGAGGACCCAGATTGTTGGGGGCACTATGCTGACAATGTAAACCACCAAGCATTATGGAGTGGTATATAAGTCTAAGTGCTATTACTATTGCACTTGCCGTGGTGGCACAGTGATTAGGATGCAGTACTGCAGGCTACTTCCGCTGACTGCCAACTGCCTGCAGTTTGGCAGTTCGAATCTCACCAAGCTCAACGTTGACTCAGCCTTCCATCCTTCCGAGGTGGGTAAAATGAGAACCCAGATTGTTGGGGGCAAGAGGCTGACATTGTAAAGCACCCAGACAATGATGTAAAAGCATTATGGAGTGGTATATAAGTGCTATTCCGATTGCTGTTCCTTCTACTGCACATCTACCAGATTCACACCCTGCAACTTTTCATTGTATGTAGGTCAGCTGTGCATACAATCTTCTAGTTTCATGAAGAAAAATGCTATTGTACCTGCCTCTGACCTCTTTCAGTTTGATCAATGCCTACATTTCCCTTTCAGTTTGTAAATTCTTGCTTTTCTTTTAAATAATTTTTATTCAACATTTTTTAAAATGTTAAAATCACAATTACATTTTTGCAGCTTTCTGTTATCGGTATTTTTTCTTCCTAATTTCAAATTTTCCATTCTAAGGCCACTTGTTTTATTCATACACCTCCTTATTTCATGATTGCTCATTTATATAATATATAAATATATACATTTACACCTCTATTACTCTCTAAATATATACCATTTCATTTTCTTGTATTTTCTATGTAGTTATGATGCATTAATTTTACATGCCTTTTCTAGCCAATTTTGCCACCTACTCCATGTCTTGTAATATACCAGTATATGTCTAAGTGCTATTGCTACTGCTACACTTCTACCAGATTCACACCCTATAACCTTTCCTTGTATGTAGGTCAGCTGTGTATACAATCCTCTGGTTTCATGAACAGAAAAGCTATTGTGTCTGACTCTGACCTCTTCCAGTTTGATCAATGCCTACATTTCCCTTTCAGTTTGTAAATTCTTTCATGCTGCTCTCAGACAGAAATAGGACAATAAGATGGTTTTGTTTTGTTTTTTGTATCCAGATCCCTTCTGGGATCTAAAGGAATAAATGTATAGATCGGTCTACATTTAGCATGAGTCGCATGTTAGCAGCTAGAAAACTGCAGCTGATCACAAAGAGTTGAGTAGGATTGGATTTGGAAAAATCCTTTCATGTGAGATCATCAGGAAATCCCAGGGCTGCAGGCTAAGCTGGGAGGTGGAAAAAGACATAATAGAAGAAAACAGTGGCCAGAAAACAACACGGAGCTGCTGAGATCGACCTCAAGGCAACTTTAGCAACATCCAATTTGTACCAAAGACCCATAAAATACTACTACTACTACTACTACTACTACTACTACTACTACTACTACTACTACTACTAATAATAATAATAATAATAATAATAATAATTATTATTATTATTATTATTATTATTATTATTATTATTATATAACAAACAATAACAATAATGATATAACAATAGTTGAAAAGAAAAAGTATGGTTCATTGACATTGTAATACCTGGTGATGCACAAATTGAAAATAAGCAGCAAGAAAAAATCACAAAGTACTGAGACTTGCAAATTGAAGTTGAGCAACTATGGAAAAAGAAATCACGTGTTGTCCCGATAGTAATTGGAGCCCTTAGAGCAATACCTAAAGGGCTACCTCGCTATTTGGAAATTCTAAATTTACCGGACTTGAACATTCTGACTCTACAAAAAACCACCCTACTTGGAACAGCTTCTATCCTCCGACGTTACCCTAACAGTTCCTAGGTCCTTGGTTAGGACTCGAGCTGTTGAGCGACCAACCAGCCCCAAAGGCTGTGAACCTCACCAAAGATTAACCACAGAATCATAATAATAGCACTTAGACTTATATACTGCTTCACAGTGCTTTAGAGCCGTCCCTAAGCAGTTTACAGAATCAGCCTTTTGCCCCCAACAATCTGGGCTTTTTAAACTTTTGTATATTTGTTTTTATTCTGGCTGTACACCGCCCTGAGTCCTTCGGCAATAGGGCGGTATAAAAAACCAATAAAACTCAAACTCAAAAAACTCAAACTCATCCATCCCAGATTTGCAGTGATTAGAATGCAGTATTGCAGGCTAACTCTGCCCACAGCCAGGAGTTCAATCCTGACCGGCTCAAGGTTGACTCAGTCTTCCATCCTTCCAAGGTGGGTAAAATGAGGACCCAGATTGTTGGGGGCAAGAGGCTGACTCTGTAAACAGCTTAGAGAGGGCTGTAAAAGCACTATGAAGCGGTATATACGGTAAAACTAAGTGCAAGTACTTTGATAGAAAAAGAAATGCTGCTTGTTTAATGCCTTATCCAGCAGAATTTATTTTGCCCTGGGGACTCCCAGTGACTGTCAGGATAGGACAAAATAATACAAGACGCCTCCAGGTTTAACCATGATCTAGTGTTGTCTTTCACTCTTGCGCGGAATGATTACCTTCAATGTAATATTTTTACTGTTCTCTCTCATGTAGCCGAGAGTAGTTGAAAAACTAAATCAGTTGTGTCGTGAACTCTCATCAACATAGATTACAGTCCCCACATTAATCAGCTATGTTTCCTGATTGAACCAATTCAGAGTTACAGCCTTAATTGATACAATTTGCATCTGAAGGAAAATAGAAGTTGGGGAAGAACTGTTTTATTGCCTTATAATTACAGGTGTCCTGTGCTTAATGGGATATTTACTTTAGAAGTACAGCAGCCCACACGATCCTTCCGCAGCAGGAGAAACACAATCGCCCTTCAAAGGATGTGGATATGAGATTGCTACCCTCTCCCAAAAGACTCACAACCATGACCTTCATGGTTAATTTGCTGTACATCCATGTGATTTTGTTATGACCCGGGTTGTCTTTTATTGCACTGCTAATTCCACGACAAATGGCCCTATAACAACCAGTAAAGTTCCACCCGAAACTTCCCTGAAGACAGCCAGTGCAGTGCAGTCTGTTGTGACCTGCTGGCTGCCGGCCCCTCCAGCAGCCGAATCAGAGGAGGGGATGGCATGGGAGAGTCAGGGTCAGGTTCAAGACAACCTGAGGGGGGAAGAGGGAATGAAGCTGGCAGAGAGGGGTGTGTGCAGAGAGCCTGGGCCATCCGTCAGCCCTCAGATGGAGAGTGAACATCCCCCAGGTCTGGAGGTGGCTGATGAGGAAGAGGAGGAACAGCTGGGTCCAGGGCCTGACACACAAATGTGCAGAAGAAAGAGGAGAGGAGAGGAGAGCAGTGGAAATCTATGGGATGGTCCTTGGGATGGAAGAACTACTGCTGCTAGCGAAGCCTCACCCTAGCTCTGGGGATAAAAGGAGGGGGCGGAGATGAATAGATGTGGCAAAGGAGAGGAGAGCAGTGGAAATCTATGGGCTGGTCCTTAGGATGAAAGAGCCACTGCTGCTAGCGAAGCCCCACCTTAGCTCTGGGGATAAAAAGCAGGGGGCAGAGATGAATAGATGTCGCAGAGGAGAGGAGAGCAGTGGAAATCTATGGGCCGGTCCTTGGGACGGAAGAGCCACTGCTGCTAGCGAGGCCCCACCTTAGCTCTGGGGATAAAAGGAGGGGGTGGAGATGAATAGATGTGGCAGAGGAGAGGAGAGCAGTGGAAATCTATGGGCCGGTCCTTGGGACGGAAGAGCCACTGTTGCTAGCGAGGCCCCACCTTAGCTCTGGGAATAAAAAGCAAGGGGTGGAGATGACCAGATGTGGCAGACAACTATTCATCTCCCTGCCAGACCGACTTGTTAGCCTGCAGTGAGAGAGAGAAAAAACCAAAAACAAACCCGCCTTAAAAACTCAACCCAAATTACAGAAAGCACAGGAGAAGAATCCAAAGAACGACCCTGTTTTGATGCACAGAAAAAGGACGGAATGAAGGTCCCAGCTTTCGTGCCCAAATTATTTCAGCTTTCCTTTCCTCCCTTCCCTGATCTTTGCTTGAAAAGGTGCCGAAGAAATGTCAGCTGTGATAATCAATTAAATTATTATGAACTGGCCATTGCTGGGTTCCATTCAGACTATGCCGAGATGGGGAGCTTGAAAAGGTTTGCATCAATCAGTGTCAGCCGCGACGACATTGGGCTAACGTGGTGAAGGAACAGGAGTGACAGAAGCGAAACCTGCCACGAGTTACCCTTTTAATTTAAACACGGGAGCCTAGGATTTAACATGACAGTTATTATATGCTAATTAAAACGCTTGAATAATTAATCAAATGAATTATTTAAAACGCCTTCCCTGCAACGTAACAGGTATTAAGAGGAGATGTCTACAATGCAAGGGGAACAGAAGCATCCTAGTAAGTGCTAATAAATAGGCAACCGGGTAAATGTTTCAAGACGAGCCGTGTTCTTGCCCCAGCTACATCAAAGTTTTTTTTTTTCATGAAGATGTGCTGCCATTTCTGAAGAGCAGGTGGGAGAAGGGCAGAAAAGGGAAGCAAGCGTTCCAGTGGCGATGGGTGGAAGCGATCCATCCATCTATCCAGCGGTCCCTGCGGGGAATTCCTGCCTGCCCTACAATTTGGGTTTTCTCCACATGTCTCTTGCTCGGAGCTGATTAAACATGGCAGCCATGTAGCAAGCTGCTCTGGTGACAAAAGCAGAGATTTCCCCAGAGTGGAACGTGATTTTTTCCCCCTCCTTTTCTTTCTTTAGATCTCATTTACTTCTCTATGAAAAGGACAGCAACACATCCTTGTTTCGTTCAAAGTTGATTACGGTCCTTTAGGTGGGGCTCAGCAAACAACGGTCCCTGACAATCTACCGAGAAGTTCTCAAACTTTGGGCTCCAGAATGGTGACACGTGGTTCAGATCACAGCATTTCAAGGGATCGAAGAGCATGGGGTGGGTGGAAAGTCTGCCCCAAGACTTGGGAGAGGTGCTGCTAATTAGGGCATGGACCTTTTACCTAGATAACCTCATTCTGTTGTGGCCTGCCAGCGGTCAGTGGAGCTGGTGGCAAAATCAGACAGTGAGGAGGTTGGGGAGGAAGATGGGCCAGTCCTGGAGTCTGGGGAAGCCTCTGATGAGGGCTCTGTGTCGGAGGCAGAGAGGGGGCCAGAGCCATATGCCAGTTATCAGCTGCCTTCGGAGTCAGACATCAGTGAGGTAGATGAACAGCTGGAGCCTGTTCCCAGTGTGTGCATGCACAGAGTTGCCAGACAAAGGGAACAGCTAAAGAACAGGGGTCGACTTGGGAGTAAGGCCACAGGTGGACGATGAATTGCCCTTCCCAGAGGAAATAAAAGAGGAGCAAAAGGGGAGTGGAGTTTGCAGGAGACAATTAGTTCACTTAATTGGTTCATGACTCTCTGAGACTCCTTGCCAAGTTTTGCAGATATCAGCCTGTCAGCTGTCAAAGCCAGATAAGTTCTGTGACTGTAAATCCTCCCTTGAAAGACTTTTCTGGATGTGAATGAGCAGAATTCACAGAAAATTCACAAAAGGGTTTTTTTGTTGGGACAAGGAATTTACTGCAAGCTCTTGTGGAGCCTAGGTCAGAACATCAAATGCAATGGGGGTGGAAAAGAATCCCATTTCTTCCGCTACAGTTCTACAGGAAGGAAAAAGGCAGAGATGCATTTCACTGGCTGAGCGAGTATCGTTCAAGTAGGATGTCCTAAATCCATCTGGCTTAATCCGGCCCTGAACTAATCTCCTAAAAGCGCAGAGATAAAGAGTCTTCTTCAATCCGTTGAGAACTGCTATCATTCAAAATAGGCCATATTGAGTAGATAGAAATTCTACTCCATGCAAAAGAAGAGAAAGGGTTTAAAAAAAAGGGACCATGGTCCCACCTTGGTCCCATGGTGTGATAACTACATGGTCCCACCTTGGCAACTGTGGACGTCAACTCCCAGAATTCCCCAGCCAGCATGGCTGGCTGGGGGATTCTGGGAGTTGACGTCCACAAGTTTTAAATTCTGGTAGTTGACGTCCACAAGTTTTAAATTCTGGTAGTTGACATCCACACGTTTTAAATTATGGGAGTTGACATCCACACGTTTTAAATTCTGGGAGTTGACGTCCACAAGTTTTAAATTCTGGGAGTTGACGTCCACACGTTTTAAATTCTGGGAGTTGACATCCACACGTTTTAAATTCTGGGAGTTGACGTCCACAAGTTTTAAATTCTGGGAGTTGACATCCACACGTTTTAAATTCTGGGAGTTGACGTCCACAAGTTTTAAATTATGGGAGTTGACATCCACACGTTTTAAATTCTGGGAGTTGACGTCCACAAGTTTTAAATTCTGGGAGTTGACATCTACACGTTTTAAATTCTGGGAGTTGACGTCCACAAATTTTAAATTCTGGGAGTTGACGTCCACAAGTTTTAAATTCTGGGAGTTGACGTCCACAAGTTTTAAATTCTGGGAGTTGACGTCCACAAGTTTTAAATTCTGGGAGTTGACGTCCACAAGTTTTAAATTCTGGGAGTTGACGTCCACAAGTTTTAAATTCTGGGAGTTGACATCCACAAGTTTTAAAGTTGCCAAGGTAGGGCTAAACTATTTTTTTTTTTTTTTTAAATCTGTTGTGAGTCTCTCGGATTTTCCTCCCTTTAGCTCTTTATATGTTTTGGGGTTTGTTTGTTTTTGTTTTTCCTTTCTGATAACCAGGCCTGTCTCCTGAAACTGGTTTCATTACAGCTGATAGCCTTCCTTCTACAACAACAGATTGTTCCAGGCAATATCATCAAACTGAATTGTTTCTAAGCACTGAGTGCTCAGCTGTGTTATCTAAAGAACATTTCCCACACAGGCTGTCTCTATCCGTCTTCTCCGACCGATTCAATGAGAGTACCGGATCCGTCTATTGTGAGCGGAGGATATTTCTCCCAAGCGGCAAGGATGTGGGGGCTCAAGGAAGAGAAAATCACTGTTATCAGTGGCCTCCCTGCTTCTTATTGACAAGACAAGACGGAAGGCCGATTCGACCTCACACACTCGGCCCCTGAAGTTTTGAGACGAGAAATTCTACAGCAAAAGAGGCTGCGCGGTCATGGATGGGAAGGAGGTGTGACTCAACCACTCGGCAAGCCTAGTCTAAATGCCGGGCCGGAGATTGTAACAAACAACCTGTTGTAAAGGAAGAGTACAATATCATGCAGCCATAGTCTTATTAAACTGGGGGAATGGTGCGGCATCCCAGAGGTGGCGATCTCGCCTCACAATCTGGAGGCTATGAGTTTGATCCTAGGTAGAGACAGATATTTCTCTCTCTGGGTGTTTTGGGAATATATCTGCCGAATACAACTCCACACTGGCAACAGGAAGGGCATCTGGCCATGAAAACACTCAGCTCCATTCAGTTTCCCAGACTTCACCCCACAAGGGATTATGGGGTCGCTAAAAGATGAGGAGCAAAAGATCCAGTTTAAATCATTTCAGGGATCAAAAATCCATTTTTTAATTACATGCAGTTGTCTGCTGAATATAACTCCGCAATGGCAACAACAAGGGCATCGGGCCAGTAAACTCTCTTCTAGCTCTATTCAGTTGCTCAGACTCCACCCCATAAAGGATTATGGGGTCGTTTAAAAGATGTTGATAGTATTATTAAACTGGGAATACATACTTCAAAACTCGCCCGGCACTGGAGAATTCCACCGGGATGTTCCCTACACAGAAGCATCACAAAACAAGTGCGTATTTCACTGTTAGTTGACACATCTGTCAGATCAAGAAAGAGGACAAACACAAAGTCCCTGAAGAGGAACTGAGAAGTGTGTGTGAAGGCTTTGAATCGGATGCTTCAGCTTTGCTCAGTAGCTCCTTGGCTCCTCACTGGAAAAGGCGCCCTCACAAAAGATTCGTCATCTATTGACTGTGTGGTAAATTGTGTGTGGGTGTTTCCCAAAGGAAGGTCAAGAGTTCCATTGTCTCCAATCAATAGATAAAACAAGAATTTTGCAAAGAGAAAACAATGGTGTTTTTTTCCCCCTGGAGCTGGGACTGAATAAACAACAATGAAAGACAGATCTGTGTTTTGAAGGGGACTATCTGCATCTATTTACTTATTGACTTGCTGCAATAATTACTCTTTGTTCTACTTTGGGAACTTTCAGAGAGTCTAACATTCATGTTGACGAACTACAGAAATACAAACTGAGCTTACAGCAATGCCATGGAGATACAAGCTATAGCAGGACTCACCAAACCTGGCAACTTTAAGGCAGGGCCCCTTTAAAAGCATCATGGGCCCCAGGCAAAGCCGTGTACTGGGGTCCCTACGACAGCTACTCACAGGAATAAAAAGGTAAATGGTCGATAAAATTAAACATATATGCGCATGTAATGTAGATGCTGAGCTTGCAGATCAGAAGGTCGGCAGTTCGGATCCCTAACAGAGTGAGCTCCCGTTACTTGTCCCAGCTTCTGCCAACATATGTGCTAGTCGTTCCCGACTCTAGGGGCTGGTACTCATCTCCGTTTCAAAGGCGAAGAGCCAGCGCTGTCCAAAGATGTCTCCATAGTCATGTGGCCAGCATGACTAAACACTGAAGGGGCACAGAACACTGTTACCTTCCCACCAAAGGTTGTCCCTATTTTTCTACTTGCATTTTTACATACTTTTGAACTGCTAGGTTGGCAGAAGCTGGGACAAGTAATGGGAGCTCACTCCGTTACACGGCACTAGGAATTCGAACCGTTGAACTACCGACCTTTCTGATCGACAAGCTCAGTGTCTTAGCCACTGAGCCGCCATGCGCCCCACGTTTACATTAAGACATAGTCCTTTATTCTTTAAATATTCAGTGTTTCAATGCAACATTCTAGTACCAACCACCATATTATTTAAACATATTACTTATGAATATCATATTTTGACCTCTAATCCACAATTAATTTTTCCATCCACAAATTTTAAAGTTGCCAAGTTTGGAGACCCCTGAGCTACAGAACAACTCACTGTGATCGAAGCTAAAGTAAGCAGCAGAAAAACACTTAAATCACTGTCTTGCCCCTATACTATAGGGATACTATATTCCCAAAGCCATTGTCAGAGAGGGCTGAGAATTTCATTAGCGAAATACATCTTGACATGTTTATCATCTGGCCTGCAGTGTGTGAAGCACAAATACATTCATAATTTAAAAAGAAGAATCATGTGGAAATGATCAGAAAATAAATACACACGGAGCTTATGTGGTGGAAAGATTGCAACGATAGCAATGAATACACACAGCTCAGGCTTATAACCTGTTGTGGTATCAGAGATCTGGAAAATAAAATTTGAGGCTGCGCAACATTTCATGACCATACCAGGTTATATCAGCAGCATAGGAGATATGATTTGTTGATAAGCAAGGATCCCATTGCAACGGTACAGTGCAACAGGGCTGCATGTCCACTGCATATACTCGCGCAGTGCACACATGCGTACTTATCATCCATGATGCTCCAGCTGCTCGGTGGAGCGTCGCGCAGATGCTGTACACTCCGTTTGCATACGCGGAAACCCCAATCAGTTCAAATACAGGTAAGGATTGCGGGTTAGGGTTTAGGGTTTAGGGTTTAGGGTTTAGGGTTTAGGGTTTAGGGTTTAGGGCTAAGGGCTGGGTTTAGGGTTTAGGGTTTAGGGTTTAGGGTTAAGGGCTGGGTTTAGGGTTTAGGGTTTAAGGTTTAGGGCTAAGGGCTAAGGGCTGGGTTTAGGGTTTAGGGTTTAGGGTTTAGGGTTTAGGGTTTAGGGTTTAGGGCTAAGGGCTGGGTTTAGGGTTTAGGGTTTAGGGTTTAGGGCTTAGGGTTTAGGGTTTAGGGTTAAGGGCTGGGTTTAGGGTTTAGGGCTAAGGGCTAAGGGCTGGGTTTAGGGTTTAGGGTTTAGGGTTTAGGGCTTAGGGTTTAGGGTTAAGGGTTTAGGGTTTAGGGCTAAGGGCTAAGGGCTGGGTTTAGGGTTTAGGGTTTAGGGTTTAGGGTTTAGGGTTTAGGGTTTAGGGTTTAGGGCTTAGGGCTTAGGGTTTAGGGTTAAGGGCTGGGTTTAGGGTTTAGGGTTTAGGGCTAAGGGCTGGGTTTAGGGTTTAGGGTTTAGGGTTTAGGGTTTAGGGTTTAGGGTTTAGGGTTTAGGGTTTAGGGCTAAGGGCTAAGGGCTGGGTTTAGGGTTTAGGGTTTAGGGTTTAGGGTTTAGGGCTTAGGGTTTAGGGTTTAGGGTTAAGGGCTGGGTTTAGGGTTTAGGGTTTAGGGTTTAGGGCTAAGGGCTAAGGGCTGGGTTTAGGGTTTAGGGTTTAGGGTTTAGGGTTTAGGGTTTAGGGTTTAGGGTTTAGGGTTAGCCCTCTAGAACACCGTACTGGAACACTATCTGGTGCTTCCAACAGGAACTGGTATGCCCATACCGAGGCGTAGCAGTCATATCCCACCACTGAAACTGATATTAGTCTATCCTATGCTTTAATTTGGTGGGGAAAGCCACTGTTAGTTCCTCTTGTTTCAACTCTGGTATGTTTTATATAATCTTACCAAGGGCAGAGGATTATCCAACAAGCTTCATCGCCACTCCCTTCAATCTGTGCACAGAGGTTGCAATGCCTGTGGAACCCTGTGTCTCTACTACACTGAATAGATCTGCAGAACTGGCTTCGGAATATTGAAATAAAGGAGACATACGTTGCAGGCTTAATAGGCAATTAATAAATAATAGAAATTGCTCTCCCACAAATGAGGACTAATGAGATGTGTCATATGTTGCAGAGATGGGTCTCAACGATTTCTCAAAGCAAATAGCCTCTCTTCTCGTGTTCTCTTTCTATCCTGGAAGGCATATTATTATTTGCATGCATCTCAATGCATGTTTTATGATAAAGAGTCACTGTAATTCATCGCTGTGCAAGGAGGGAAGTGTTTTAATCACACATTAGAAGTATATTTATAAATATACTGCTACATTAGAGAGTGTCACCAGTTCAGCATTCTAATAAAATCCCCATACTGAAGGCTGATTCTAATATTCCTTACACTAGAGAAAAATGTTACTTCCTCCCCTCCACCCCAGAAGATATGTATAGGATTCAAGGAGTGGTGCAGTGGCCTAGAGGTGAAACTCTCACCTCACAATCAGGAGGCTGTGTGTTCGATCCTACGTAGAGGCAGATATTTCTCTCTCTGGGCACGATGAGAAAATATCAAGAAGAATTTGAAACACAAAGCCACTGAGTCTTGCCAGGATTGAGGGTACACCTGTTTCTCCCCATCCAGACATCATCCACTATCTGGCACATCTCAACAGTATCACCTGATGAGCCCAGAAGCCATAGGTCAACATTCCAAGTAATGCATCCGCCAAACACAGAACTCCGAGGCAGGTAGATTTCTCAAAGAACATCTTTATTGGACTCATCATATTGGCACAGCTAGTGAAAACCTACCCCTAAAAGTTTTCCATAATTAAAAGAGCAAATATTTCCCTCCCCAGATGTCACCGGTCACATTGTCCAATGAAAGGAGCTGGCAGGCTGCTTGGTTACTCTCCTCCTCCTTCAACTGTCACCTGTTGGGATGACCTTAGTTCCCACAAGATTTTTGTTTTGTTTTGTTTTGACTGTTGGCCAGTCTATCTACTTCCCCCTCCCTTCCCTCTCTCAGTGCCCGTGGCAACTATAAGACAGCAAAAAATGGCTTCAGCCATATTTGCTTTAGAGTTGACACAATAAACATGCTGCCCTTTAACTCTACTGTTCTGGAAGGCCCCTGGCTCATAGGGTGATCTCAGCTAGCCATTAAGCATAGGATAATTGATTTCATTATTATACGTTTTAGAGCAGGGGTGTCAAACTCAAGGCCCAGGGGCCAGATCCAGCCCACGGGGTGCTTAGATCTGGTCCACAGGGCCACCCTGGAAACCGGCTCATAGTGCCTCTGCCAATGAAAACAGGGATCAGGTCAGTGGTGGGTTTCTGCAGGCTCGCACCTACTCGCGAGAGCCGGTTGGTGAAATTTAGAGAACCGGTGAGAGGGGGTTCCACCGGCGTACCTGGAAGCACATCTGGCCCGCTGCTGCCAGTGACCCAACAGGAAGGAAAGGAAAGGAAAGGAAAGGAAGAAGGAAGGAAGGAAGGAAAGAAAGAAAGAAAGAAAGAAAGAAAGAAAGAAAGAAAGAAAGAAAGAAAGAAAGAAAGAAAGAAAGAAAGAAAGAAAGAAAGAAAGAAAGAAAGAAAGAAAGAAAGAAAGAAAGAAAGAAAGAAAGAATTTATCATCACAATTGAGTCCAAAATTTTGGTTGCTAAACAAGAGCGTTGTTAAATGAGTTTCACCACATTTTAAAAGATGGCCACTCCCACCCTGTCACATGACTGCCAAGCCACACCCACAAAATAGGCCACACCTACAGAGTAGGTTCTAAAAAATTTGAAACCCACTACTGGATCAGGTGGTCCATGACCCTCTGGAGATCAGGTGGCCTTCTGCAGCTCCATTTTCACTGGAAGAGGTTTGCAGGAGGCCGTTGCAGCTGAAAACGGAGCTCGGAAGCCCATTTCCGCTGGCCGAACGCTCAGGCCACCCCACGTCCCTGACATGAGTGACATCAAGCTGGCCATGCCCACTGTGGTCATGCCCACCCCGGCCTTCTCAGGTCAAGCATAACCCTGATGTAGCCCTCAATGCAATCGAGTTTAACACTCCTGTTTTACAACAATTCATTATGTCGCTTTTCTTGGTGTGCAATGGCCCAAAGTTGGGGATGGTTTTCAACTAAAATTTCTAACAGCATAAATCCAAAGGACAATAACGCAAACGACAAAACACAGCATGCGTGTCTTCAAGTTCCACTACTTCATAGCAAGGGGACGATAGTCGTCCTTTGTCGCACCCTACAAGCCTTTGGAGCTGGCAGTGGTTTTGTTAATCCCTTTGTGAGATGTCACGGAAGGAATTGAGAGAGAAAGTTTGAACATGACTTCCTGTTAATACAAGGCTTGTCATGCCCATCACCTGGAAATGTGGAATGTCTTTATTAGATTCCTTTATCTCTCCTGAGGCTGGGGGACAAGAAAGGCTGATACTGTACAGAGATGTCATCATACAGAAACTAATTAAGGACTGAGGAGGAAGTGGACCAATGCACATTCCCGAGAACAAGATATATTAGAAGCCGAAGATATTACAGTGAACTTCAGACCAGAAAGGGCAAGCTGGGAATTTGACAATAAGTCTTTGCCCTCCCCATACCACCTCTTCCTAACTTACCATCTCTCCATTTCCCAGATGTCTCCTTCTGTCTAAGGGGCAAAGCATATTTACCAATACTGCACTTCGATGATTTTCTTCCTTAACTCTTACCAAATCCGACTTTGGAGTATAGCAATAGTGCTTAGACTTACAGTATATACCACTTCACAATGCTTTCCAGCCCTCTCTAAGCAGTTTACAGAGTCAGCACATTGCCCCCAACAATCTGGGTCCTCCTTTTACCGACCTCAGAAGGAAGGAAGGCTGAGCCTGGTGAGATTCGAACTACCAAATTGCAGACAGCTGGCAGTCAGCAGAAGGAGCCTGCAGTACTGCATTCTAAACCACTGCATCATCAGGAAGGAGAATGAGAAAGAGAATAAAAGAGAGAAAGAGGAAGGGAAGATAATGAATGAATGAATGAATGAATGAATGGGAAGGAAGGAAGGAAGGAAGGAAGGAAGGAAGGAAGGAAGGAAGGAAGGAAGAGCACTTAGACTTGTATACCACTTCACAGTGCTTTCCAGCTCTCTCTAAGTGGTTTACAGATTCAGTCTCTTTCCCCCAACAATCTGGGTCCTCAAGTTCCCACCTCGGAAGGATGGAAGGCTGAGTCAACCTTAAGCCTGGTGAGATTCGATCTGCCAAACTGCTGGCAGCTGGCAGTCAACAGAAGTAACCTGCAGTAGCTCATTTGTGTATACAGTAATCCCTCGTTTTCTGCGGCTTCATTTTCCGCGGCTTCAGTGCTTCGCGGGTTTTTCAATAGCAAAAAAATGCATCGGTAGGAGGCAAGCGCCCCCTAGTGCTTGCTTTAAACGATGTCCACCAACTCAAGTTTCCGGTATAGATATACAGAATCCTACTTCGCGGTTTTTCAGTTTCCGCGGAAGGGTCCGGTCCCGATTAGCCGCGAAAAACGAGGGATTACTGTATTTGTACATACACCCAAGTCCATGGATGTTTAAATATTTCTTAGAAAAGAAAAGTCCTCATGGCTTTGAAGGATGTACAACCCAATAGGTTTCATCTCATGCTCCAAAACTGACCGTGTTTTAGTTCCTTCACTGTGGTAAGCAAATGTTTTAGTCATTTTGGGGTGGAGGGGTATAAATGGCGTTGATGGAATGAAAGACTGATAGGACAGTAGCACTAATAACAAATTAATAGAGTTGGAAGGGACCTTGGAGGTCTTCTAGTCCAACCACCTACTCAAGCAGGAGACCATCTACCATTCGAGACGAAGTAGCTGTCCAGTCTCTTCTTAAAAACATTTTGTGATGGAGTACCCACAACTTCGGAAGGCAAGTAGTTTCGCTGATTAATTGTTCTTACTGTCAGGCAATTTCTCCTTAGTTCTTGGTTGCTTCTCTCCTTCATTAGCTTCCATCCATTGTTTCTTGCTTTGCCTTCTGGTACTTTGGAGAATAGGTTGACTCCCTCTTCTTTGTGGCAGCCCTTGAGATATTGGAACACTGCTATCTCTACAATGTTCTGAATAAAAAAAAATACTGGTACACTGCTACCTGTACAATGTAAAATAAATTTACCATGTTTCAAATATGGTTTATTTGAACTTCAGGGTGCCACTCCTAGTTTATGAATTAATTTCTATCCCTCAGCAAATCTTCTTCTTTCCTTGTATGTGTTTATTTAGAAGTTTATTTTGTTTTTTTCCTTATTATATTGATTTTTCTAGTCATGATGAAGATCGCTCATGAATGAAAGATTTAAATGACAAATGATGCTACTGTTTCTGAAGATGGTTTGGCTGCCACTGAATTGTCTTGGCTGTTATATTTTCCTTATGAATGGAGTGTTTATTTCAAACATTCACGATTAGATTTCAAATTTCTCATTGCATTTTTTAATTGCAGCCATATGATAGCATACACGGATTAATCAAATAAAATTTGCTCCTGAAAATGAAAGACAAGCTGGCACCACATTTCATATACAGAAACCATCTAAACCAGAAACAAATCAGAGGAATTATAACTGAGAATAAGACAACATTTGGATATGTCTGGTTTAATGAAAAGAAGGGCTAGGGTGACATGATAGCAGTGTCCCAATATCTCAGGGGTTGCCACAAGGAAGAGGGAGTCAAGCTATTCTCCAAAGCACCTGAGGGCAAGACAAGAAGCAATGGGTGGAAACTAAATAAGGAGAGAAGCAGCTTAGAACTAAGGAGAAATTTCCTGACAGTTAGAACAATTAATCAGTGGAACAGCTTGTCTCCAGAAGTTGTGAATGCCCCAACAATGGAAGTTTTAAAGAAGAGATTGGACACCTATTTGTCTGAAATAGTATAGGGTTTCCTGCCTGATCAGCGGATTGGACTAGATGATCTCCAAGGTCCCTTCCAACTCTATTACTCTGTTATTTTATAGATGGCGTGCAAGGCAGACTATAAAGCAGGGGTGCCCAATATTGACAATTTTAAGACCTGTGGACTTCAAGTCCCAGAATTCCCCAGCAAACTTAAAGTCACCAAGTTTGGACACTTTTCCTTTAAAGCAGGGGTCTCCAACCTTTGCAACTTTAAGTCTGAAGGACTTCAGCTCCCAGACTTCTCCAGCCAGCAAAGCAAAGCTGGCTGGAGAATTCTGGGAGCTGAAGTCCTTCAGACTTAAAGTTGCAAAGGTTGGAGACCACTGCTATAAAGCATTTCCAGCTCTCTTTTCCAGCCTTTTGTTTCTAATCTTTGCCATTGGAGCACGAGAAAGATAGACACACTCTGAAATGCAAGCATAATCCAAGGATGCGAGGATTGGTCTCTAATCCGATTTACAGTGTCATTTCAATTTGTGGCTCCACATTTATTCAACTGGAAGCGAGGCTTCTATCCAGACAAATGAAGCACTGAAGTGAGTCCATTCACTCCAGGGGAAAAAAAGGATTTTTTGTGCATATGTGCACATGTATACAAAAGACCTTTTATCACCTGGATATAAATTATGTAGCTACTCTGGTCTGGCACTTTAGATTGTGTTTTGCTTATATGGTATGGAATGATTGGTACAAATAGCTAGAGAACAGGTGTAAAGCTTAAGGAAAGACTAAATGAAGAAGTCTCAGTTAGAAATTAGCAAGGTATAGATAGAGGTGAACAAACACGCATAAATGGAATAAAGGATTGCAAATTAAGGAATGTATATAATAGTATTACAATTAACCTCTGGAACAGCTTGCCTCCAGAAGTTGTGAATGCCCTAACCCTGGAAGTCTTGAAAAAGATGTTAGATAGCCATTTGTCTGAAATGGTATAAGGTTCCTGCCCACGCAGGGGGTTGGACTAGAAGACCTACAAGGTCCCTTCCAACTCTGCTATTGTATTATTGTATTATTGTATCGTATGTAAGGACAAAGGGAAACTGAAATAAGGGGGGAGAAGTACATTTACAACGGATGTATACCGAGGTGGAAATATTGTACAGAAGGAAATTGCAAAAAAAAAAAAAGTCTTTTTTTTTAAAAAAAACTTTAATAAAAATATTTAAATAAATAAATAGTGTTTTGCTTCAAATATTTTTTTAAATAAAAAAAACTTTAACCAATTGAAATACCCCTCCAAAGTTTTTCATAGGCAGAGAGTTTTGACTCAAAAAAATAGTAGTTACAACAGCAGCACTAAAAAAAGGGACTTACAACCGGTTTGCACACTTTCAATAGTGAAATTTCCCAGTGGTTATGTCATCAAACTGTCATAAATATGGCTAACTTTACCCTGTGGTAAGATGGGCCAATAAATGACATACATACATATATGCATGCATGCATATATACATACATACTGTACATGCCAGCTGTCAAGTGTCCAAATTTTGATCATACAACCACGGTGAAGCTGCAACAGTTGTAAGTGTGGAAAATGCTCATAACGCACATTTTTCAGTACCGTTGCAACTTCACGGTCCCAAAAACAAGTGGTTGCAAGTTGAGAACTACGTGAAGTGATGGTTCCCAGCTCCTTTGCTTTGTCCCTTACACCAGGGGTCTCCAACCTTTGCAACTTTAAGTCTGAAGGACTTCAGCACCCAGACTTAAAGTTGCAAAGGTTGGAGACCCTTGCCTTACACAATTAAGCCACTAGCTGAGGACCAGATTTTCTGGAATAACCCATGTACCCAATTCCTCAGATCCACAGAACAAAACTTGCAGAACAAAAGAAACTGGAGGGGAGTATCAGCATACAGGGAAGAAGTCCAGAAGGTATCCGCATGGTGCTCAAGAAACAACTTATGTCTAAATACTAGCAAGACAAAGGAGATGGTGCTAGATTTCCGGAGGCATAGAGAGGAACCTGCCCCACTGTATATTGTGGGGGGTTGTGTGGAGAGGGTTTCCTCTTTTAAATTCTTAGGAGTGCTTATTAGCCAAGATCTCACCTGGAAAAACAACACGTCTCTGGTGATTGGAAAAGCTCAACAGAGACTTCATTTCCTTAGAGTCCTGCAGAAAAATCAGGTGGAACAATGGCTGATGACCTCTTTCTATCGGTCCATCATAGAAAGTGTCCTCACATATTGTATCACAGTGTGGTATGCTGGTTTAACAGTTGCGGAGAGGAAGGCACTACAGAGAGTGATCAATTCGGCACAAGAAACCATCGGTTGCCCTCTGACATCACTGGATAACATCGCCAGATCTCGCTGCTTTAGCAGAGCAAGGAAGATTCTCAAAGATGATTCACACCCTGGTTGGTATCTCTTTGCCCTTCTACCATCAGGCAGAAGATATCAAAGTATAGCCAGCCGAACGAACAGGTTTAAAGGTAGCTTCTATCCTTGGGCTGTGAGACTTTTAAATTCAACCGCAATCACTCCATGCACATGCTAGTTTTTTCTTTTTTCTTTTCTCTCTTTTTTTGTTTCTGTTATAATTTTGCACCAGTGAAGTTAAAACCAATTTCATTGTAATTTTTACAATGACAATAAAGATTATTATTATTAATTGCCCTTTGCCATGCAGGTATGTGTTTCTGAAAAGACAAACCAGCTTAAGCACCGTTTCCGTTCAAGATCCCTTCCTAGCTGGCATTAGCCCCTCCCCCCCCCCCCCCCAAGGGTCCAACAGAGCCATAATTTTGTGCCAAAAACAGGGAAGGAGCTGTTTGAAAAGTAATGAACTCAAGGCTGGATCCATAGCAAGGGGGGCTTTAATTCAGTGGCAAGGCCATCAATTATACAGCCCTACAGCCAAAGGAGCAGAATGGACCATTTCAGACAGATTCTACCACTGGAAGGGAAGGTACAATGAAATAATATACCTGAAATAAGTAAGCAATCAATGAGCATATCTGGAGGGCATCACCATCTCGATAAAATTAGAGGGAGAGAGGGAGGGAGGGAAGGAAGAAGGAAGGAAGAAATGGAAAGGGACTGTGTAGCAACTTAGAAATAAGTGTTGTGGGAAAAGGAGTGGATCAGGAGGAAAGGGAAGGGACAGTGTAACATCTTAGTAATGAAAGTGTTGGGAAGAGAAGAGAGAAGGAAGAGGAGGGGAAAAGTGAGTCATCCTTTCCCCTCCCCTCTTAGAAAGGGGAGGGGAGGGACATGTGGGGGAGTTAAAATTTTACAGTACTTACAAAGATTTCCAAACATAGAAAAGAATAGGCTAGACTAGACTAGACTAGACTAGACTAGACTAGACTAGACTAGACTAGACTAGACTAGACTAGAATAGAATAACAAAGTTGGAAGGGACCTTGGAGGTCTTCTAGTCCAACCCTCTGCTTAGGCAGGAAATCCTACACCACTTCCAGCAAATGGCTATCCAACATTTCCTTAAAAACTTCCAGTGTTGGAGCATTCACAACTTCTTGTGGCAAGTTGTTCCACTGTTTAATTGTTCTCACTGTCAGGGAATTTCTCCTTGGTTCTAAGTTGCTTCTCTCCTTGATTAGTTTCCACCCATTGCTTCTTGTCCTGCCCTCAGGTGCCTCCGAGAATAGTTTGACTCCCTCTTCTTTGGGGCAACCCCTGAGATATCGGAAGGCTGCTATCATGTCTCCCCTGGTCCTTCTTTTCGTCAAACTAGACCTACCCAGTTCCTGCAACCGTTCTTCATATGATTTAGCCTCCAGCCCCCTAATCCTCTTTGTTGCTCTTCTCTGCGCTCTTTCTAGAGTCTCCACATCTCAACGTCCAAAACATGAAGAAAGACAGAACTTCCTCTTCTTTTGGGAGAAAAGCTACTTGTTCCCCTCCTGTGTCTGATTAAAAGCATTTCAGAGATTCAGAGATAGGCAGAGCTCTCTGTTCAGTTCCTTTATTATTCCATGGCTTTCCCCTTCATTGTATTCCACTCCTCCTGAATTCCAATGTAACAAGAAATAGTTCTAAAATTAATTATTATTTTTTCTGGAATTGGAGCATGAACAATTTGGCACAGCTTCCACTTTCTCTAATTTCGGCTTGCTTTGTCACTGCAGTTACCTCTTCATTACCGTACAACTTTCCGTGGATCAAACAGAGCACAGAACACAGGCACAAACAAATTGGTGGCACCTATTTGGATCTGTGCTCTGCAGCGTTCAGGAGTGCGTACATCCACAAAAGCTCTCTGGCGGCAGTTATATTTATATTTTTTTGTAATCCCCATTTTTAATCTGTATTATTTTGGACTCAGTTTACACCCGCATGCATCTTTATTCATGAGCCACATCTTTTATTTGTGCCCATAAAATAGAGGGGCCGCTGCAGATATAATTATTTTCTCTCTGTGTGGAATTTTATTAATGCACCCAACCTTAAAAGTTAGATGCTTATTCCGAACACAAGACCCTGGACTGGTTTCACTCCATCTGGGCTTGTAACTTCTAGTTGCCCTCAGATGGATTTACAGGTGGGACTCGACTTCCAGCCATTCATTTAACAACCATTTGAGGTTAACAACAGCATTGAAAAAATGATTTGCAGCAGTGATGGTGAATCTTTTTTGCACCGAGTGCGCTTATAGGAGCCGTGCTTCAGAAAAGTCAAACTTCCGGGTCTAGCATTCATGCACGGCCAACAATCAGCTGGCCAGCATGCATGCGCAGGCCAGTTTTCATCACTGCCACACGCACGAAGGGATCATGCTCTGGAAAAGCCAAACATCTGGGTTCTGGCACACATGCACATATGACAATCAGCTGATTGGCGTGCATGCGCAAACCGTTTTTCGGCACTGCTTTGTGCACAAAGGACAGCTGCGCATTGCATGTGTATGCGTGCCAGAAATCTGGAAGACAAACAGGTAAGGCCACATGTGCTGGGTGACATAGCTTCATGCAGAGGCGTAGCGTGGGGGGTGCAGGGGGTGCCGGCCGCACCGGGCGCAACATCTGAGGGGGCGCACTCGCAGCTCTCTGCCCCTGCCTGGCTCACTCACTCTCTCTGCAGTGCTGGCTGTGCGAATCCGATCCGAGCCGCCGGGTCGCCGCCCACTGTGGAGGGGGTGGGTGCGTACTCAAAGCTGTAAGGGGTGTATTCAACTGTTGAATACACACCTTACAGCTTTGAGTACGCTCCTATCTAGGGGATACTATCCCGAGAATTAGCTCCTTCACCCTATATTTTGCGGCGGAGGGGAGGAATTCCCGTTAAAAAGAAGGAAAAGGGAAAGTTTCCCTTTCTCTCCTTTAAAGTTAGTTCCCGCAGATGCTGCAACCATGGACCCCAACACTTCCTTGCCACGCGGGCGCCTCATTGCTAAAACTGTAGAGATATATTGACTGTCGCCCGATGGTCCTTCTCGTGGGCAAAGCGAAGGGCACCACTGCTACAGCAGCCCTTTCCCGAAAAAGCCAAACTCGGGAGTGTCTAAAGTTGCGGCGGCGGCGGCAGCAAAGACGAAGACGAGAGCTCCGCTCGGCTTCGGTTCCACACAAGCCTCGCTTGGCTCCGGCCAGGAAACGGCTTCGCTGCTCCTCAGTGCTCCTCGAAAGGAAGGCGGCCGAGGGAAAGGCTTCGCACATGCTCAGAAGGGTCGAGTCGCCGTCCCTCCGGGCTGGGGCGGCTGGCAGCGTCAGGCGATGCGGCCGCCTCGGGAGCGGAGGGTGCCCCCCTCGCGTTGTCATGCCGACTCCTCGCCGCTGCCATCCTTCAAGCCAGCGTGAGAGTGCTGGCAGCGGCGGCGGCGGCTGAGGCAAATGCCGGAGGAGCCCCCAGCCAAGTCCTCAGCCTCGGCTGCCGCCGCTCTGAACGACGCTCGGCGGCTCCAGCCTCTTTAACAAAAGGATTCGGCGGCAGAAAGGTGGGAGAAGCAGGACGCCGCGCGCGGGGCGCCCAGAGGCGGCAGCAGCAGCAGTAGGGGCGCAAATTACTTGCCTTGCCCCGGGTGCTGACAACCCACGCTACGCCACTGGCTTCATGTGCTACTTTGGGAACAGATGCCATAGGTTTTACATTAAGAACTTATAACTACAGCCAGTCCTTAACTTTCAACAGTTGATTTAGTGGCTTTTGGAAGTTACAACAGGACTGAAAAAAGTTACTTATTAAGACCATGTTTCACACTTACTGTGTTTCCCCGAAAATAAGACCGGGTCTTATTTTCTTTTGATCCCAGAAATAAGCACTTGGCCTTATTTTTGAGGTGCAGGAGGTACAACCATTGCCGCCATCCCCAAGGTCACGTGAACAAAATTCAAGTACCTGGCCACTGACTCCTATTTATGACAGTGTCCTGCGGTCATGTGATCTCCTTTTGTGACCCTCTGCCCATGAAAGTCAGTGGGGGAAGCCACATTCATGTAACCACCTTTACCTCAATGATTCACTTAATAACTGTGTATTGTAAAATGGGGTAAAACTCAGGTAACAAATCTCTCACTTAGCAACCAAATTTTTTTGAGGTGGTGGTGGTGTTAATGATGGTCATGTTGAGGATTACCTGCCCTACCTACTATGATGGCTGCTGTTCTGACCGAGGCTTCCCAAAAGCATGAAGCAAACTTCTCGTCCCAATAAAACCTCTTTTATTTAGGTTAAAGGGAATTCCTCTCCGGCAAAGTCCCAGCCAACAGTCTTTCAAGAGATTTCACAACTACAGACCTTGATCAGGGTTGGAGAGTTGCCGATATCTTCCAAACGCCATGCTGTAGCAGCAATTACTTGGCAAGAAGTCAGGAAGAGATCTTCACTCTAATGAATTGAACTAATTGTTTCCTGCAAACTCCACTCCCCTTTCGCTCCTCCTTATTCCCTCTGGGAGGGGCCATTCAGCATCCACCTGCAGCTTTACTCCCAAGTTGACCCTTGGTCTTTAGCTCTTCCCTTTGTCTGGCAGCTCTGCGTATGCGCACACTGGGAAGAGGCTCCAGCTCTTTTTCTGCCCAACTGATATCCACTGATAACTGACATAAGGACCTGGCCGCATCTCTGCCTCTGACACAGAGCCCTCATCAGAGCCTTCCTCAGACTCCAGGACTGGCCCAGGTTCCTCCCCAACCTCCTCACTGTCTGAATCTGCTGCCAGACCCAGTTGCCACTAGTGGCCACAACAATTCCAGGTTTCTCCCTGTGAAGTAAACTTCAGGTTTCATAACCCATTTCGCTGTAAACAAGTACAATGACAATAAAGATTATACTTATATTTATTTTCGGTCAGTAGTAGTTATCAGATTAAATATACATCTAGGATGTTGATTTTTTTTTAAAGGGCAAGTATGTCAGTATTTTAGAGGATTTGCCATTCTATCAACATTTTTAATAATGTATTCTCCGACGAATGGAAATCTTTATAAGACAATCTTCCTTTCTCACAATTTAAACTTATCCTTGAAGGAAAAGAAAAGGAAAACCAAACAAAAGCAAAATACATTTAAAGATCAGGAAAGGCAAGAAGAATGGCACAAGAGATGCAAGATTAAAATAAAAGAACAGAATTTATACTCAAGACTTAAAAGTTTAATAATGCAACAGAAAATCAATATTTAATAAAGCAAACGATGGTTAAAAAAAACCCCATCAAACAGCAGTTGCGGCTGATGCTCTGTTTTCAAACATGTAACTCTGAGGCTGAATTGGCAACATGATCAGACAGTCATGAAGATGTGGCACACGGTAAAAAATGTGTCTCACTCATTCCAAATTAATACCAAGTCTTCTTAAAGAAAACAAATGACGAAGCTTCAACATCAGCTGTATAAATAAGGGACAATAAGGGACGCCGGTTGGTTAATGGAATAGAAATTTATTCCACCAGAAATGTCACAAATGTATTGTGTTTGGACTTGGCTGAATGCGTACAAGAAACCAGAAAATGCAATAAGACTCAAATCATAGGCCAAGTCCAAAAAATGCTAGAGAATTCTTGGAAGCACTGAAACAAATCAGCCATCGACAGACACAGAGAGATAAACCCCATTCCACCCCATTCTAAAGAAACAATGTTAAAGCTAAAAGATCAAAAGAGCTCCTTGCCAGCAATCAACACCCCAATAAATAGAGATTAACATCAATTAATACCGGTACTACAGTGGTGAGTTACAGGCGGTACGCCCTGGTATGGGCATACCGGATCCTGCCCAGAGCACTGGGTACCATTCCAGTATGGTGCTCTGGAGGGCCCATCCGCTTGTCCAAGCTCCTTACTGGTGTTTTAAAGCTTTCGGCACTTCCACGCATGCGCACGGCACATACAGCACCTGTGCAACGCTCCACCGAGCAGCTGGAGCGTCACGGAAACTTGTGGGAACGTCGCTGGCAGCTACAACACATGCACGGTTGGAATAGGATCTGGAACCCACCACTGTGGTACTAGAGCAATAATCAAACAAGAATCAATAACCTAAAGAAAGAACTACCAACTCAAACAATCAAACTTTAAACAACAGCTTAATGAACAAACTACCGTCAACACTCCCTCCATCACTGATGGGGTAAGTCACCTTTACATATAGAGACACCAAACCCCACTACTTTCTGGCACTGATGAGGTTACCTATAGTAGGGGTCTCCAACCTTTGCAACTTTAAGTCTGAAGGACTTCAGCTCCCAGACTTCTTCAGCCAGCAAAGCAAGAGACATCTGTCTGATAGATTTCCATAAATCAGCCTGTAGAAGCCAGATCCTGCTATTTCACACATGGTTCATTCAATAAAGTAGCTTCTTTTCATCATTTTATGTATCTTATTCTCTATATAGTTTTTACTGAAGCTTTTAAACAAAAAGATAAACATGACTACAAAATAATATAAAGAAAGGAAAAGAAAGAGAGACAGAGAGGGAAAGAAGGAAGGAAGGAAGGAAGGAAGGAAGGAAAATAAAGAGAGAGAGAAATAAACAGAAATAAAAAAGAGAAAGAAAGAAAGAAGGAAGGAAGGAAGGAAGGAGAGAGAGAGAGAGAGAGAAAGAAAGAAAGAAAGAAAGAAAGAAAGAAAGAAAGAAAGAAAGAAAGAAAGAAAGAAAGAAAGAAAGAAAGAAACCAAAAGGTCAGGAAAAAATAGAAAAGGAAAGAAGGAAAGAAGGAAGGAAGGAAAAGGAAAGGGGAAAGAAAGAAAAGGAAATGAATGGGAGAGGGAAATGGAAGGAAAGGAAAGGAATGGAGAAAAGTAAAAAGAAATCAAAAGATCAGGAAAAGAAATAGAGTTGATAGAAAAGAAAGAAAAGAACAAGAATAAAATAGTGGCTTCTCATATTCTTCACAGCAGTTATAAATGCTAATATATTTTAACCTCTCTCTCTCTCTAAAATTACATCCTATTACTCTTCTTTCTATAATCTCTCCTACCTAATCATCAAAGGCTTAAATCAGAAGTTCATTTTTACAGTCCATAAGACGCTGGCAGTCGCCAAAAAAAACCCCACCTCAAACCCACGTATAGATCATGTCTCTTCTCTAATCAAAGAAGTCAATTTATCCATTCCAGCATATCTAATTCCGATTTTGCTAGGGAGAGGAAAGTCTAAGCCATTTTATTGCTTGGAGAAATATGCAACCCTAGATTACCATCTTAAAAAAAAAATGACATGCCATTTAGGGGCACACACTCCCCAGTTTCTCAACTTGGGAAGTTTAAGATGAGTGGAGTTTAACTCCCAGACTTCCCCAACCAGCTTTGCTGGTTAGGGAATTTGGAGATTTGAAGTCCACCCATTTTAAAATATCCTAGAAGGAAACGTGGGGAGTTGAAATCCACATATCTTAAAACATACTAGAAGGGAATTTTGGGAGTTGAAGTCCACACATCTTAAAGCATGCTAGCGGGGGAATTCTGGAATGCACACCCATGAAAGCATGCTAGTTGGAGGATTTTGGGAGTTGAAGTCCACATCCCTTGATGCATGCTGGCTATGGAATTCTGGGAGTTGAAGTCCACACATCTTAAAGCATGCTAGAAGGGAATTTTGGGAGTTGAAGTCCACACATCTTAAAGCATGCTAGCTGGGGAATTTTTGGGAGTCCACACATCTCAAAGTTGCCAAGGTTGAGATATACTCATGGAAGAACTTGCAGCTGCTGCAGATACTTCACTCTGGCTCTTATTTTCCTAAATGGGGTGATTATAAAAGTTTGTTCCACCCACCCACACACACACCCTCTGGTATTATTACCAGAATAACAGAGTTGGAAGGGACCTTGCAGGTCATCTAGCCCAACCCCCTGCCCAAGCAGGAGACCCTACATCTGCTTCTACCTAGGATCGAACTCACAACCTCCTGCTTGGGAGGCAAGAGCTCCAACTCATCCCATCTAAATAGCCCATTCTTCTGTGCTTTACAATACAATACAATACAATACAATACAATAGCAGAGTTGGAAGGGACCTTGGGGGTCATCTAGTCCAACTCCCTGCCTAGGCAGGAAACCCTATATCATTTCAGACAAATGGCTATCCAACATCTTCTTGAAGACTTGCAGTGTTGGGGCATTCACAACTTCTGGAGGCAACTTCTGTTCCACTGATTAATTGTTCTAACTGTCAGAAAATTTCTCCTCAGTTCTAAGTTGTTTCTCTCCTTGATTAGTTTCCACCCATTGCTTCTTGTTCTACCCTCAGGTGCCTTGGAGAATAGTTTGATTCCCTCTTCTTTGTGGCAACCCCTGAGATATTGGAATATTGCTATCATGCCTCCCATGGTCCTTCTTTTTATTAAACTAGACCTACCCAGTTCCTGCAACCGTTCTTCATATGTTTTAGTCTCCAGTCCCCTAATCCTTTTTGTTGCTCTTCTCTGCACTCTTTCTTAGAGTCTCCACATCTTTTCTACATTGTGGTGACCAAAACTGAATGCAGTATTCCAAGTGTGGCCTTACCAAGGCATTATATTTTTGATGGGCTTTGATGGGCAGAATGTCCTTGCAGCTTTAAAGGCGTAGGGATATTTAAGCCAAGATGCTGGGGCTTCTTCTCCTGTGCTTTATCGCTAAACCCGAATCTATTGTTCCTGCTATCCTACCAGTTACTGAGGAAAATGCAGTTGTGGCTGACTCTCCCGCCAGATGCAGGTGACAGATTAACAGTGACAACTCCGCCCTCTGGAGGCAGCCGCCGAGTGTATTTGATAAAAACAGACAACCTAACAAACTAGCCACAACTTGGAAAGACTCTCTTGCGTCCCTCAGGTCTGTTTCCTCTGACAAAGAATGGACTGCAAGGGCAAAGAGGAAATTTACCCATCTTTCTTGTTCGTTTTTTAATCGAAGGAGTTCTTTTTCCTGCTCAAACAATATTGCAGCCCAGCTTCGTATCTGAAGAAATAATTTCCCGCGTTAGATTTACTGATTGCAGGATTGCCGCGCTGCTGGGACAACGGCTGATGGGTTGTCAAGGGCTGGACTGCTTTATTTCTCAAACTGGATTGATAATCAATCAATCTTCAAGGTGCTCCATGGCACGGGGCCTAGCTACCTATGAGACCGTCTACTACCCCATACATCCCTACGACCGACTCGCTCCCAGGGAGAGGGTTTCTCCGGGTGCCGTCGACCGGGCAATGCCAGTTGGCGGCTCCCAGGGGAAGGGCCTTCTCTGTGGTGGGCCCTACCCTCTGGAACGGCCTACCTCCCGATCTCCGTACCATCTCGGACCTCCGCTTGTTCCGCCGGCACTTAAAAACTTACTATTTTCATCTGGCCGGCCTAGCATGATCTACTCCGCACCCTACTGTTTTATAATCGAATCAAACTTTTAATTTATAGGTTTTAAATTTAAATTTATTTTAAATAGGGTATTGATTTAGTTTAGTTATTATTTAGTAATATTTTATATTTATGTATATTTATCTTAAATCCCTGTTCGCCACCCCGAGTCCCTTGTGTTGAGATGGGTGTGGGTTACAAATGTGAATAAATAAATAAATAAATAAATAAATAAATAAATAAATAAATAAATAAATAAATAAATAAATAAATAAATAAATAAATAAATAATGCCACACCATCAGATTCTTCTCCCTCTGTGCTTGGAGTACCCAAAACAATAGTCCTTGAGTTACAACCACCAGGGAGGTCAAAGCTTAAGTTGCTAAGCGGAAGATTTGTTAAGTGACTTTTGGAGGCTCAAGTTCAAAGTGGAAATCAGAAGAGGAAGGGGCTCACGGGAACAACAGCAGCAGCAACAACAAAGATCTACTATCTAGGGAGATAGATAGGACCTAGGAGTACTCAGCTCAAACGATCTACACCCCAGAGCTCACTGTAACAGCACTGTAAAAGGCATTAAGAGTTGGTAACCTAATTTTGCAAAGCTTCTTCTCTGGTAACATTGTACTGCTAACCAGAGCATACAAAACCTTTGCTAGACCAATTTTCGAATACAACTCGTCTGCCTGGAATTCACACTGTACATTGGACATTAATACAATTAAGTGAGTCCAGAGGTATTTCACGAGAAGAGTCCTCCACTCCTCTGCTCACAGTAGAATCCTTTATGCCATCAGGCTCGAAATTTTGGGCTTGACAATAGGAACTGCAACGCCTACAGTCTGGCCTAAGTGTAGTACAAAAAATATGTCTGCTATAATGTCCTACCTGTCGACGACTTCTTCAGCTGCAACCACAATGATACTCGGGCAAACAATCAATACAAACTCAAGGTAAACTGCTTCAAACCCGATTGCAGAAAATACGATTTCAGCCACTGAGTGGTCAATGCCTGGAATGCTCTACCAGACTCCATTGTTACATCCTCAAATGATCACAACTTCAACCTTAAACTGTCTAGCGTGGGCCCCACCCCATTTCTAACAGGTCCATAAAGGGGGTGTGCATAAGCGCACCACGTGCCTACCATCCCTGTCCTACTCTCCCCATTTATTTGAACCCATTTCCTTTGTTCATGTCCATGTTTATATTTCAGTGGTGGGTTTCTGCAGGCTCGCACCTACTCGCAAGAGCCGGATGGTGAAATTTAGAGAACCGGTGAGAGGGGGTTCCACCGGCAGACCCAGAAGTAAGCCTGGCTTGCCGCTGCCAGTAACCCAATGGGAAGGAAAGGAAGGCAGAAAGTAAGAAAGGAAAGGAAAGGAAAGAAAGAAAGAAAGAAAGAAAGAAAGAAAGAAAGAAAGAAAGAAAGAAAGAAAGAAAGAAAGAAAGAAAGAAAGAAAGAAAGAAAGAAAGAAAGAAAGAAAGAATTTATCATCACAATTGAGCCCAAAATTTTGGTTGCTAAGCAAGAGCGTTGTTAAATGAGTTTCACCACATTTTACAAGTTGGCCACTCCCACCCTATCACATGACTGCCAAGCCACGCCCACAAAATAGGCCACACCTAGAGAGTAGGTTCTAAAAAAATTTGAAACCCACCACTGTTATACTTATACCTGTGATCTTGCACACGTTTGACAAACCAAATAAATACATAAAACAGATCTAGGCAGAAACACATCTAGTTCGGAAAAGCTTTGTAGAAACTTCTCTAGAACATCGGCAGACACCCGAAATCCAACCTTTCTCTCCCAATTTCTCTGGAAACTTCCTAGTTTCAGCAAGTGAGCAGGGTTTCAGAGTTTCTTTCCCTTTACCTGAGCCACAGAGTTGCGTTATGGGAGTAGACAGGTAATTAACTATCAAACAATGGGCAGGATTTAAGAGATTAACTGGGGCACAGAAGGAATGGGGAAATCTCATTTGGACCAGACAAAAGTGGTTGGGAGTGATTAGTTGCTTCAGCACAAAAGAAAGGACCAGATAGCCTCAAGAAGCTGATAAGGAGGCGAAAAGCCAAATATCTCTCCAATTCTCCTCCTCCTCCTTCTTCTTTTTTTTTTAAAAAAAAATCTTTTTCTTTCTTGCGTCTTGAACTTGGATTCCATCGTTTTTTTTTCTATCATGCAAATGCTTGTGTCTAAGTGAGATTAAGCGCCGGGGTTCTTCACAAAGTCCATTTTCATCAGCCCTGAGATAAGGTGGACTTTTCTTAATCTCTTCTACAAGATGAGAATATTTTGCGGCACAGGACAAATACAAATCTCATTTGGCCTCTTCCGTTTCTTATTTTCGAACACATCCATTCTGAGAAAGGCCGACTTTGTAAAACTTTTAAATTATACCGTAAATGCTCCGATAGAAGCCCGTCTGTGGATAAGAGAACCCCTGAGTTTTTAACCAAACAATCGTGAAATAGGCACTACCTGCAAATGGTCACAGTCGCAGAGGGGCTCAGTGGCCAAGATGCTGAGCTTGTCGATCAGAAGGTTGGCAGTTCAGCGGTTCGAATCCTTAGTGCCACATAACGGAGTGAGCTCCCATTACTTGTCCCAGCTTCTGCCAACCTAGCAGTTCGAAAGCACGTAAAAATGCAAGTAGAAGAATAGAGACCATTTTGGTGGGGAGGTAACAGCGCTCCGGGCGTCTTCAGTGTTTAGTCATGCTGGCCACATGACCACAGAGACGTCTTCGGACAGTGCTGGTTCTTCAGCTTAGAAACGGAATGAGCACCGCCCCCTAGAGCTGGAAATGATTAGCACACGTGTGGAGGTACCTCTACCTTTACAAATAGTCACGCCTTGAATTGCTTCTTTGTTTTAATTTTCACAGTTGGCTTATCTGTAAGTAATCCACAGACTATACATTTTTTTCATGGTAGTTTTGTTAAAAAATCATGGGTCAGTTTATCCAAGGATAGGTTTATCCATGAGTACACAGTCAAATGAAGTGTTTAATATTCCTGGATATTCCTTGAGTGTTTTTAATTTGTTCTGGTCTTCGACTGGGATAAACATTGATTTGATCTGAGAATATACAAGGGCTATATGGACACTTAAAAATAAAATAAGGCAAGGAACTGTTGTATGTCAGGACTCATGAATGCTTCACCTTGAATCAGATTTTAAACTGTAGTAGCAATTATTAAAGATAAAAGGTAAAGGTTCCCCTCGCATGTATGTGGTATTTGTTCCCAACTCCAGGGGGCGGTGCTCATCTTCGTTTCAAAGCCAAAGAGCCAGTGCTGCCCGAAGACGTCTCCTTGCTCATGTGGCCAGCATGACTAAATGCCGAAGGTGCACGGAATGCTGTTACCTTCCCACCAAAGGTGGTCCCTATTTTTCTAGTTGCATTTTTACGTGCTTTCAAACTGCTAGGTTGGCAGAAGTTTGGAGAAGTAACGGGAGCTCAGTCTATTATGTGGTGCTAGGGATTTGAACCATCAAAATGCCAATCTTTCTGATCGACAAGCTCACATCTTAGCCACTGAGCCAGTACATCCCCTTGAAATTACCACAATAATCTAATTTTGGGGTATTTTTTCTTGTTCTCAATGTCCAGAATTGCATGCTATTTTTCTTGAATAAATGCTTGAGAAGATGAACATGCTGAGTTGGCATCTTGATTGGCCCTTAATGAAGGAATTGTCCATTGGTAAGTTTTGTTTTGTTTTGTTTTTCATCTGAAGGAGTTTGTGCTTTCTAAGAAACATATAGAGTTTTGTCCTTGTCTTCTGCTCTTCACCTTTACATTTTCTCTGAGGCTCTCGTGCACAAACTCAAGGGATCTCCACTTATCTGAGGCCAGCTCACCTATTGATCATCCATCAACTCTACTTTCTTGTTATTTATCAGTAATCTATAGCTGAACACTTTGATCGTACTGAGATCAATAGGTGTAATGGGCTGTGAGAATAACCTTGGGAGACAGGAGGAAGAACGTAGGCAATAAACAACATTTGAATGCAAGGGAGGGGTGGGGGATGGAGAAAGCACCTCAGGAGGGGGCTCTTCCTCATTTTCTGGAGCATAAAGGCAGAGGAGGGGATGGACAGATCCCTAGAGAGTATTTTGATGAATATCTGCTCACATCAGTGGCTGTTATCTATCTGTCTGTCTGTCTGCCTGCCTGCCTGCCTGCCTGCCTATCTATCTGTCTATCTAAGTGTGTGTGTGTGTGTGTGTGTGTGTATGTGTGTTTTCCAGCATAACTCTGGAATGCCTTGAGCAATCTCAACCAAACTTAGTACAGAGATGAGTTACTCTCTGGAAACAAATACTGTGAGAGTAAGACACTCCTAGCACCCCTCAGTGGGGGGGGGGAGTTCTGTTAAGATACAGCCTATTGTGCCTTAAAATGGCTTCTACTGTATAGCCCAGTGGAATTGCCGTGGTAACGGCTTCACAGTACTCCACAAGGGGGCTCCCTCTGGTAAGGGGAAAAAAAAATCCAACATTAGAAATGACGTTTGGTCTGGACATTTTGAACAAAATCAGGGCTTTTCTTGTCTTATACAGGATTAGGATAAATAAATACCTGGGCAATGCGAGGTTATCAGCTAGTAAATGATAAAGCTTCACAGACTACCAAATAGTAAATCTAAGAGATAAGGATGAGTTGAGATGTCACACCTTTCATGCTCTAATATTTGGTCACTTGGTCAGTGGTGGGATTCAGCCAGTTGGCACCTATTCAGGAGAACCGGTTATTAACTTTCTAAGCAGTTCGGAGAACCGGTTGTTGGAAGAAATCTCCTTATGTTTTTTTCAACTTCACAGGGCTAATCCTGTAAGGAAGGCAGGAAGGAAACATCCTGGTGTTGTTTCTAGCCTAACCTTTATTGCCCTGCTTACAGAAACTGCCTCTCCGCTTAACCCTTATGACACTGTAAATGCTAAGGCAAAGCGCCCATCGGCGTGAGTAACATAGAGTTGGCCACGCCCACCCAGTCACATGACCACCGAGCCCCGCCTACTCAGGTAGTTATTAGGGCAGAGAACCGATTGTGAAATTATTTGAATCCTACCGCTGCACTTGGTCTGTTTCTGGAAGACACTTAATTCTTCTGCCTCTACAAGCTCACTTCGGACTGTGGCAACTAACTGTATTTGCGTAATACCACTGCTCTATGGAAGGATATAGCTGTTAAGATCACTGCTATATCTTCATTTGAAGGAGATGATCATGAACTAAACAATTTTGCTCTTCAAAATGCACCAGTCTACTTTCCCTTGAACTATTCACACACACACACACTCACACACATATAAATGGGCACAGAGTATATAATTTTTCATTGTAGATGTTAAGCATTGAAATATCTCAAATTGTTCTGGCTCTTTGCACAAGTGGCTGAGTTTTTACAATCAATTTAACATGGGCTTTTTTTTTTTTAAAGTAATCCATTGAACATTACCTGAACCATAAACTATTCGAATAGATTGGATTTACACAATACTTTAAACCATTAACAACAACAACAAAAATCGCCCAAGCCAGCTAAAAGTAGCCACATACAGCACTTCATATGCTACTAGCTTGCAACCTAGTTGGTGAAGGATGTTGGACAAACCAGTCGATATCAGGGAGCAGTCTGGCAGTAGCCAACATAGTCATCATGTAGGACAGGGGTCCCCAACTCCCAGTCCGCGGACCGGTGCCGGTCCGTGGCTTGATAGGAACCGGGCCGCAGTGAACGGCACAACTCTTAGAAAGGGCCGGAGAGGGCAGCCCCCTGGGCAGAGCGCACACCGGGGGCAGGAGAGCGCAGGCGTGGCCACTCACACCGTTGGGGGCCCAAGAGGGGCGAGTAAGTCAACTCACCCACACCCCATGCACGCATGCGCCACCTGATCCCCTCCCCCCCGCTCCCCCTCTACGCCGGCCAAACCATGGCCACCGGTCCGCGGAATTTTTTTAACATGAAACCGGTCAATGGTGCCAAAAAGGTTGGGGACCCCTGATGTAGGAAATCCCCAATTCAACCCTAGTCAAGACTGAGAAAGGTATATTACTATAGATCTTGGAAGAAATATGCCTTTGTTGTGTGGCTCAATTAAATAGCAATAGCACTTAGACTTATATATTGCTTCATAGTGCTTTACAACCCTCTCTACAGTGGTTTACAGAGTCAGCCTCTTGCCCCAAACAATGTGGGTCCTCATTTTACCCACCTTGGAAGGATGGAAGTCTGAGTCAACCTTGAGACTGGTAAGATATGAACTGCTTGAGCCTGGTAAGATATGAACCTTGAGCCTGGTAAGATATGAACTGCTGGCAGAAATAGCCTGCGGTACTGCACTCTAACCAGTGCATCACCGCAGCTCTAAATGAATCTTGGGATGACTTTGTAAGAATCTTCTGCATGTTATTCACCAGTACGGACGCTTTCCTTGGCTTTATGCCACAAATACTTTTATGTAGCCAAAACACAAGGGAAAAAAATTTACGCAAACATCTTATGCGGTCCTATAATTCCCCATCTTGTTCCTGAGCATTGTAAGAGACAATTAGGCTAAGCCCGAGGGAAGGGTCAAGAATATCACTAGTCTTGAGCCGTGGTGGTTACAATGTAGTATTGCAGCGTAATTCTGCCCACTGCTAGTTCAATCCTGACCGGCTCAAGGTTGAATCAGCCTTCCATCCTTCCGTGGTCAGTAAAAGAAAGACCTAGATTTTGGGGGGCAGTATGTGACATTATAAATTGCTTAGAGCAGGGGTGTCGAACTCAAGGCCTAGGGGTTGGATCCAGCCCACAGGACTCTTAGATCTGGCCTGCAGCGCCACCCTGGAAACAGCAAAGTTTCAGCTCGTGATGCCTCTGCCAGTGAAAATGGACCATGGGTTAGAAAGGCTGTTGCAGCCAAAAACAAAGCTCAGGAGTCCATTTTTGCTGGCAGAGCACCAAAGGTGCTCCAGACATGACTGATGTGGAGTTGGCCATGTCCACCCTGGCCACATCCACTTCAGCCCCTTGAGGTCAAACACAACACTGATGTAGCCCTCAATGAAACTGAGTTTGACTCCCTGGCTTAGACAGTGGAGCAGTATATAAGACTATGTGCTATTGCTTGGCGCCCACGAGAGATCTACATCCAGCCCAGCTTGAATTCTGCTGACTTTCTTATCTACCGCCAATTGGCTTTGACCGTTAGTAGTTCAGATTCTCATAGAGCAGTGATGGCAAACCTATGGCACGGGTGCCACAGGTGGCATGCAGAACCATTTCTGAGGGTACGTGAGGCGTTGCCCTGTCAGCTCCAATGCACCTGTGTGCGCTGGCCAGCTGATTTAGGCCTTCTTTTGAGGCTGTTTTTTCGCCTACTGGAGACTTCAGGGAAGCTCCTGAAGCCTCTCGAGGTGGGGAGGGGAGGCTGTTCTCACCCTCCCCATGTCCTTAGAAAGCCTCTGGAGCATGGGAAGGGTGAAAAAAGTGTGCCAAATGCAGGGGGTCGCACACATAGCATTATGGGTGTGGCACACTCACGCACGATCCCCCTGCACTCTCCCCGCTTTTGGCACACAAGCCAAAAAAGGTTAGCCATCACTGTCATAGAGCGTGTTAGTCATCAATACATCTGTATTCATTTCAACCTCCTTGCTTCCTGATTTATTGCACCTGACAAGCATTCAAGGAAGCTCACGAGTGTCAAAATTCCAGCCTTACGATGAAGACCAAACCATCAACCAATAACACATCTGTGTAAAAATAACCATAAAATGTGTCACTGCCGCTGGTCACCAGCTGAAATCGACATCATTTTTTTTCCTAATCCCCTGCAGAATGAAATGGTTGTGTGCTCTGTTATTGTTTGATGGCTATTAAAGGAAAGGAGGTACATTTGATAGCACTAAAACGTCTGTTGTGCTTGTGACTCTCCAACCCTCTTAAATTCGAGGGTGGGGGTAGGAGATGCAGTGCCTCCCCTGCTTATGGTGCCCATGAATGGGGTGGTAAAAGGGAGGGTGAAGAATAAGATCTCCCCTTAAATGTACTTTCCACGGAGGAATCATGCAGGGAACAGCCGGTTATTTCATCCACAGCAGATGGTGAGGTATATTTTCGGAACCATGAAAGATTATTATCAGGCAATTATGCTCTCCCCACCCCTACATCTTTCACTGAAGAGACAAATATCACTTTGTAAATATCACTACCAGATATGGCAAAGCAAAGAGATAAAGCAGCACAACTATTACAATGAATATGTGGATGACGTTTATGTATTGTTTTGGAAACGAAACAGGATTCCTGCAGGCTTGTTTTTATATCCTCCTACAGAATATTTAAGGGCATGCTTTTCCCCACTTTCAGTTCTGAGGTTGTGGCCCACCAGCAGCCCGCAGAGCTGGCAGCAGACTCAGACAGTGAGGAGGGTTGGGGAGGAACATGGGCCAGTCCTGGAGTCTGGGGAAGGCTTTGATGAGGGCTCTGTCGGAGGCAGAGAGGTGGCCAGAGCCGTAAGCCAGTTATCAGCTGCCTTGAGAGTCAGACACCAGTGAGGCAGATGAACAGCTGGAGCCTGTTCCCAGTGTGTGCATGTGCAGAGTTGGCAGACGAAGAGAACAGCTAAAGAACAGGGGTCGACTTGGGAGTAAGGCCACAGATGGAAAATGAATGTCCCTCTCAGAGGAAATAAAAAAGGAGACCATTAGTTCGCTTAATTGGTTCGTGATTCTCTGAGATTCCTTGCCATGTTTTGCAGATCTCGGCCTGGCGGCTCTCCAAGCCAGAGAAGGTCTGTGACTGTAAATCCTCCCTCGAAAGACTTTGCTGGATGTGAATGAGCAGAATTCACAGTCAATTAATCAAAGGGGGATTTGTCAGGACAAGGAATTTGCTTCATGCTCTTGGGAGGCCTAGGTCAGACCATCTGGTGCCATGGACACTGTCTTAAATCTCTATTAAAGGTAAAAGGTAAAGTTTCCCCCTGTCTAGTCATGTCAGGCTCTAGGGGGCGTTGCTTATTTCAGTTTCTTAGCCACGGGAGCCAATGTTGTCCAAAGACATTTCCAAAGACACTGAAATGCACAGAATACTGTTATCTTCCTACCAGAGTGGTACCTATTTCTCTACTTACATTTGCATGCTTTCAAACTGTTAAGTTGGCAGGAGCTGGAGCAAGGACAGAATTGCACGGTGTTTGGGTCTCGAACTGTCAAACCTCCGGTTGACAAACCTAGCATCTTCACTGCTAGGCCACTGCACCCCCTAACAATCTCAGTTCTCTGACCCACCTCCCCAAACATGACAAACACTTTGAAGTTCAATCTATGATTCCTATATTAGGAGTGCCAGCAGCCCCGACAATAAGTTTTTTTCCCCTCACTACAGGCTAACAAGTCTGTCTGGCAGGGAGATGAATAGTTGTCTGCCACATCTATTCATCTCCACCACCTGCCTTTAATCCCCAGAGTTAGGGTGGGGTTTGCTAACAGCAGGGGCTCTTCTGGCCCAAGGACCAGCCCACAGATTTCCACTGCTCTCCTCTCCTCTCCTCTGCCACATCTATTCATCTCCACCCTCTGCCTTTAATCCCCAGAGTTAGGGTGGGGTTTGCTAACAGCAGTGGCTCTTCTGGCCCAAGGACCAGCCCACAGATTTCCACTGCTCTCCTCTCCTCTCCTCTGCCACATCTATTCATCTCCACCCCCTGCCTTTAATCCCCAGAGTTAGGGTGGGGTTTGCTAACAGCAGGGGCTCTTCTGGCCCAAGGACCAGCCCACAGATTTCCACTGCTCTCCTCTCCTCTGCCTTCTGCCTTCTGCACATCCACACATCCACTCTCCTCTGCCTTCTGCACATCTCTCTCTCTCTCTCTCTCCCAGCTCCATTCCCCTTGGAGGTCCCAGGTTGCCTTGATGCTGACTCCCACGTCTCCTCCTCTGATTCAGCTGCTGGAGGGGCCAACGGCTGCCAGGCCACAACACGCAATTTGACATATGTGTCTGATGCAGAATACACGTTTAAAAGTTTGGCCTAAGGTGGCACACGGCCTGGGACTGTCCTTTGTACTAAAGGCTACTTTACTGTGGTGGAATGTAGCCTGGATTCCCAGCAGGGATGGGCTGCCTTTCAGAGGATCAAGAGACAGCAATGTTTAGACAGTTTGTCTGGGAGGAAAAGGATCGTGACAGTTTCTCGCTAGAAATTCTCAGAATGCATCTCTAATGATGCAGGTAGTTGCTTTCATTTGGCAACATTTTTCTCAATAGGCAACGAACAATAAATAAAACTGTCTTTCCGGTCTTTGTAGCCTGAAATTTATTCATCCATCTGTTCCTGAACACAGTGCAATTAGATAAGTTGCCCGGCACCTGAGACAACAGGTTTGCAAATGCCTGGAAGATTTGTGAACTCTGCCATTAAAACCAGAAAACAAAAACAAACAAAAAAGTTATCTTAGTAAATTAAATAGTTATTATTTTTGGGGTTCCATGTTTTATCTTTTTGCTTCAGAGATGGCCACAATTTATATACAAGACTTTGAAAGCCACAAACAAACATACCATTCTTAGATATTACAATATTCCGAATGCTCCCAATTCCAATTAACTTCAAAGTCAAGCCAGAGCAACTTTCTGCCTAGATAACTAGTTACCCTCTTCCTTCAAAGAACGAGACCTTGTAATACCTTCCACTGACAGAATGTGTTGCTCTCTTGAGGAAACGGTAGATCTTCCTTCCACAATTATTCACAAAGAGAAGCAGTGAAATAATAAAACACTAAAACAACAAACAGAGGCAGGATTGATTTTAAATACCAGAGGTTCAGAAAGGATGGGTAAGTAATTACTACTCTCCAGCTTCCGTGATTATAGCTTTGATTTTTTTTTTAATGTGATCAGCTTTGATGCATGAATTGCGAACAGACTCCATAAATTTGAAAGATAACAGAAAATGCCAAGATTGGAAACACAACTGTTAGTTGTTTCAGGAGTAAAGAGATATGTATATGCTCGGAGGAGAAAATTTGCTCTATTTTTTTTTCTTGATTGCTTTAAAAGGAAGGTGTCCTGAACCAGCTCCCCAAAAACAACAATTTATCTCACCTACGAGATCTCCTTCTGCCACCGAGAGCCTCCCACCGGCCCGTACGCTCCCCTAGAGAGGGTCTCCTCATGGTGCCGTTGGCTAAACAATGTCAACTGGTGACACCCAGGGGGAGAGCCTTCTCCGGGGGAGCACCTGCCCTCTGGAACGAATTGCCCCCGGAATTAAGAACTAGCCCTGACTTCCGCACCTTCCGCCGTGCTCTCAAACCCTTTCTCTTTCAACAAGCCAAGCTGGCATAAAGCATGATTTAAAAATTTTTAAATTTAAATTTTTAAATTTAAATTTTTATTATTTTAATCAGGGTTAGTTTGGGTTTTTTTCCACGTTTCGGCCAATATTTTAATTATGTCTTTTAAAAGCTTTCTTTTAACTTTTATATATTTGTTTTTATTTTAAGATTTAAGATTTATTGCATTTATATACCGCCCTATCTCCCTTTTGGGATTCAGGGCGGTGTACAGCCAACAGTAAAAATGAGTACATTTTGTACATTTTGGCTGTACACTGCCCTGAGTCCTTCGTGAGTAGGGCGGTATAAAAAAACAATAAACTAAACTAAGCATGAACTCAAAAGATTCCTTTATTAGGAATGCTGGCAACCCTGGCAAAAAGTTTATCTCACAGGCCAACAAGGCCCTCTGGCTGGAAGATGAATGGTTGTCTTCCACACCGATTCATCTCTGCCCCCTGCCTTTTATCCCCAGAGGTGGGGCCTCATTAGTAACGGTGGCTCTTCCATCCCAAGAATCAGCCCATAGATTTCCACTGCTCTCCTCTGCCTTCTGTGCATCCACTACACCCAGCTGTCCTTCCTCTTCCTCATCAGCCACATCCAGACCTGGGGGCTGTTGACTGTCTATCTGGGGGCTGATGGATGGCCCAGGCTCTGCCTCTGTCTCTCCCTCTCTCTGCCAGCTCCATTCCCTCTTCCCCCTTGGAGCTCTCAGGTTGCCCTGATGCTGACCCTGACTCCCACATCTCCTTCCCCCTTGATTCGGCTGCTGGAATGTCCAGTGGCCAACAGGCCACAACAGAAGGGAGTGGAAGAAGGGGGTAGAAAAATGCCTGGGAATTTTTTGGCATTCATTGGTTGTCAATGATAAACATGGTGTAGGAGATGATCCGGCTGAGCCCAAGGGAGGGGTCAAATGCATCATCAGTCATGAGTCTCTATGAACCGAAAAGACATTTAAATCCAGCCCACCTTAAATTCCTTTCTTAACTCCTGCTAATTTCCCTTGACTGCTAGTAGTTCAGATTCTTGTAGAGAGCTTAACCTTACAATACATTTTTATACTCATTTGAAGTGCCTAAATCTCCCCAATGTTTTGACATATAGTCCAGCCTATCAACTGCATTTAGCTCAGGGCAACTTGATGTACAAGACCAATGTCTTTCTTAACAACTTGTTTCCAAATCAATGTATCCATCAGCATTTGAAAATCAGCCCTAGTTCGAACTTCCAAAACTCAATTTCCCAGCTCCGTTAAAAGGGCTACCAAGGAAAGCCCAAGAGAAATGATCAATGGTACGCTAAGAAGAAATCCTTATCCTAATCATCCTTGTCATTATCCCCATCATCTCAGAATAACAAAATGACAGATTTGGAAAGGACCTTGACCAACTCCCTAATCCTTCCTTACAGGATTAGCCCTGTAAATTGGAAAAAACAAAAACAAAAGGAGATTTCTTCCAATAACCGGTTCTCCAAACTGTTTAGAAAGTTAACAATTGGTTCTCCCAAATAGGTGCAAACTGGCTGAATCCCACCACTGAACCCAAGGCTATAAAATGGAGGTTGGGGAATGTTGGTATTTCACCCTTTATCTAGAAAAAAGGGGGAATAAAGAAAAGAATTGGGGAATCCTAAGCCAGGTGCCCAAAGGACAAAAGATAGCTAGATTCACTATAGTGCAGTGAAAATAAATATACATACATACATACATTTTACAGCAAGAGGCCTGTTTGTTTATTGTTTAGAGCTGCGGGAGCACAGAGGTTAAAATGCAGTACTACAGGCTACTTCTGCTGCCTGCCGGCTGCCTGCAATTTGTCAGTTCAAGTCTCACCAGGCTCAAGGTTGACTCAGCCTTCCATTCTTTTGAGGTGTGTAAAATGAGGACCCAGATTGTTGGGAGCAATAGGCTGACCTCTGTAAACAGCTTAGAGACGGCTGTACAGCACTGTAAAGCAGTATATAAGTCTAAGGGCTATTGCTATTGGTGAATAACAGCCATGGGAACATCCTGGTATAATGCAATTGAGCCACGACCTGAAATTTCAGCTCTCCCCCCCCTTTTTTTTTCTCCATTGTGAAAAATCTGGATTTGAAACAGCTGTGAGAGGTTTAGTTGTGCTTATCTACTTCTTGGCTCCCCGACTGTGGGAAATTATCCCCGAGCTCTGATTTTTGGGTTTGCTCTGCAGCCATTTACAAAAAAAAAAAGAAGAAGTTCTAAGACCATCTACATACGGCCTGCAGCTCAACTGCTCCTCGTCTGGTTAGAAGATTGCTGTGTTTTTCAAAACCGCCGCCAAAGGAAATAATCAACTACTCTTGAGTTCCACAAAGGGACATCCATTCCCCAGAGCAACAGCAGCAGCAGCAGCAGCTGGAGCGTTGCGAATGTCAAAGGCGCGTTTGATCTTTATTGGAAGGTTTCTGGTCACGTTCCGGAGTTTGATCTCTTCTTGGGTTGTCTATCGGAAGTCTTCCTCCAGGGAGGACCAGGACCAGAGTCACCTTCCCCCGCACACGAAGCCTTACCTTGCACAATGAGATGGACCCGCGAGGTTTTGGGGTGATTGTCCGTCTGTACTGAGCAAGTATACGGTCCCTCGTCGTACACATCCACGTCGTTTATCCGGATGGCATAATGGGTTTTGGTGTTAGCAATTAGTTCCACCCGGGGGTCCAAGCACCACTTGTCGTTGCCCGCGTAAAGGATGCTGCTTCGGTTGAGCCAAGCTACCCGCGTCACTCGATTGTCCACGATGCACCTGAAGAGGAAGAAAGAGGAGAAGGAGGCCGGGATTACAATCTGCAAAGGGGTTTTCTAAAGGTAGCCTGATTCCTAAGCTCCCCATCCTCTCTCCTCTCCTCGTTCTGAAGTTCGGATGTGAGCAACAATGATTCCCAAAGAGCACCAACCAGCATTTTACCTAGACATAATAGCTGCATTATATATATATATATATATATATATATATATATATATATATATGAGCATCAACCAGCATTTTACCTAGACAATATATATATAATTAATATATTATTAATCATCCCTTAAAAATCTAACACATATATATATATATATATATATATATATATGTTAAAATTGTTTATATATTTTATTTTATTTTTATTTTTTTTATTGTAAAAGTTTTTCAAGTACAATTTTTCAATACAATTTCCCCCCCTCTAATCCCACCCTCCTCCCCCCTCCCCGGAGCTTCCCAGAGCTGGATACAGGGTATCAGACTTTCAAATCTGCTTATTTAAAATTGCCTATTACAATCAAACATTCTAAAAGAAAAGGAGAAAAACAAAAAAAAGGAGAAAAAAAAACTATAGCTATATTAATATTTTTCCTCCGAAACAAACACAGTACTTAAACAATCTGTATCTATGAACATTAATAATAAACCTTTTCCCTAGTAAGCTATAACCAGTTTATCTGATCCATATCTGTATATTTTATTTTATTTTAAATGCAAATAATACAAGCATAACACATATACATTTAAATCAGTGGTGGGTTTCAAAAAATTTTAGAACCTTTTCTGTAGGTGTGGCCTGCTTTGTGGGAGTGGCTTGCTGGCCATGTGACTGAGTGGGAGTGGCTTGGCAGTCATGTGACTGGATGGGAGTGGCTTGTCGGCCATGTGACTGGGTGGGAGTGGCTTGCCAGCCATGTAACCAGGTGGGAGTGGCTTGACAGTCATGTGACTGGGTGGGCGTGGCCACCTTGTAAAATGTCGTGAAACTCACTTCACAACCCTCTTGCTTAGCAACCAAATTGTTGGTTCAGAAACTCTGGCATTTGAAGCGCGCAAGTCTTAAAGCTGTCCAGTTACAAGACCCTTGCACCCCTAACCCTTTAGAGAACAAAACCCCAGGGGTGTTCAAACTTGACAGCTTTAAGACTTGTGGACTTCAACTCCCAGAATTCCTCCTCTCGCTCTTCCTCTGGATGATGTGTGGACGGCTGCGGGGAGGGAGCTGGACCCGGTTCTAAACGGCCCTGTAGATTTGTGGAACCTCTTCTATAGAAGAGCTTAGAACTGGCAGGAACCCAGCCCTGATCTAAATACAAAAAAAGAAAGGAAAAAAACCCCACAAGCTAATATTACACTGCACCTCCAGTCCCTGGAGACCCTGTTTTTCCCCCTTATATTTCTTCATCTATATAATAACTAAAAGATAAACAATGTATTCCAATTCTGCCATTATCCCCTCCGAAACGTATATTCTTGAGTAGGTTGACTCCATTTCCCTTCCACCAACACTGACTTTATAAAATCGCCCCATATTTTATTATAATTGTTTGCTTTGATCATCCCTTTTTAAAATTTAATTTCCGTAGTTAATTTATCATTTATTGCCTTCCTCCGAATTTTATTATACCACTTGTTTCTTTGATTATCCCAATTCCGTCCCCAATATTTAGCTGTCAATAATCTAGCTGCCATTATCAAATTTACAAGCAATTCCTTTTTTTTGTTTTGTTTCATTAATATCCCGTTTTTCCACCAGCAACTGTAATGTTATTCTCAGTGACATGTCTACATTCAAGGGCACTCCAATTTCTCTAAACACCATGTTTTTTTGTGCATGGTCGCAATCCTTACGACCACAATTGAGACCGAAACTTATGTTGCTAAGCAAGACTGCAGCCGTCATAAATACAATACAATACAATAGCAGAGTTGGAAGGGACCTTGGAGGTCATCTAGTCCAACTCCCTGCCCAGGCAGGAAGCCCTATGGTATTTCAGACAAATGGCTATCCAACATCTTCTTAAAGTCTTCCAGGGTTGGGGCATGCATAACTTCTGGAGGCAAGTTGTTCCACTGGTTATACAATACAATACAATACAATAGCAGAGTTGGAAGGGACCTTGTAGGTCTTCTAGTCCAACCCCCTGTGTGGGCAGGAACCTTATACCATTTCAGACAAATGGCTATCTAACATCTTCTTAAAGACTTCCAGGGTTGGGGCATTCACAACTTCTGGAGGCAAGCTGTTCCAGAGGTTAATTGTCCTAACTGTCAGGAAATTTCTCCTCAGTTCTAAGTTGCTTCTCTCCTTGATTAGTTTCCACCCATTGCTTCTCGTTCTGCCCTCAGGTGCCTTGGAGAATAGAGAATACGAGTCAGTTGCCAAGCATTTTAATTTTGTTCATGTGACTATGGAGAGGCTACCACGATCGTAAGTGGGGAAAACAGTCATAAGTCACTTGGTTCGCTTTCGTGGTAACTTTGAACGGTCACTAAGTAAACCGTTACAACTCCAGGACTACCTATTGCCCTTTCATAAGGCTATGAGGACTGGATTGCATCTCTGTTTCTGAGGCCCTGAATATATGTAGGCCCTGGTTTCTTGGTTATATTAACATTCATAGTAACAACTATATTTATTTGGTGTCATATTTTGTAGTGTTTTAATTGTCTATAATTATTTTTATGTGTCATGATGTACAACACCCAGAGTCACATGTTGACATGGGTGGCTACAGAAATCAAATCAAAATAAAATGGAATGAACTATATCATGGAATTGGCCGTCTGTTGGTTGCTTTACAATCTGTCATATTGCCAAGTTGCATATGAAACATGTGCCTGATGGGGAGGAGGGTCTAACAGGATGGCTTTTGCAGGACCCTTCCCAACCATGTTATCAAAGAGGTATGAGGATTAGGCCACATAGGAAAACAAAACAAAAATAGATATAGAATAAGAATGAGAATAGAATAGAACAGAAATTAGAATAGCGCAGGAATGAGAATAGAATAGAAATTAGAATAGAACAGAAAAAGGATGAGGATAGAAGAGAATAGAACAGAAATTAGAATAGCGCAGGAATGAGAATAGAATAGAAATTAGAATAGAACAGAAAAAGGATGAGAATAGAAGAGAATAGAACAGAAATTAGAATAGAACAGAACAGGAATGAGAATAGAACAGAACAGGAATGAGAATAGAACAGAACAGAAATTAGAATAGAACAGAAAAAGGATGAGAATAGAAGAGAATAGAACAGAAATTAGAATAGAACAGAACAGGAATGAGAATAGAACAGAACAGGAATGAGAATAGAATAGAACAGAAATTAGAATAGAACAGAACATGAATGAGAACAGAACAGAACAGAACAGGAATGAGAATAGGATAGGATAGGGTAGGGTAGGGTAGGATAGGATAGGATAGGATAGGATAGGACAGAACAGGACAGGACAGGACAGAATAGAACAGGAATGAGAATAGAACAGAAATTAGAATAGAACAGAACATGAATGAGAACAGAACAGGAATGAGAATAGGATAGGACAGGACAGGACAGGAAAGGATAGGATAGAATGGAACAGAACAGAACAGAACAGGAATGATAGTAGAATAAAATTAAAATTAAAATAGGAATTAGAATGAAAAGAATAACTATTGGAGTAGAGTAGAGTAGAGTAGAGTAGAGTAGAGTAGAGTAGAGTAGAGTAGAGTAGAGTAGAGTAGAGTAGAGTAGAGTAGAGTAGAGTAGAGTAGAGTAGAGTGTAGAGTAAGGCAAGGGAAGGCATTTTGGCTGCTTTCACCTATTTTCAATTAGCTCTGACTTCCTCAAACATTGCAATCTTTCCACACACTCAAATTAGCTGGAGCTCACAGTTCCGCCCACATTCCTCAGGGAGACATTTCATTGAACCTTGTGGGTTGTTGTATGTCACAATCCCCCAACGATGCATAAGCAAAAGTGGCAATCACTTCCACAGAACACTGCGGAGACAGTTTCCAGCCACTAATCATTAACCTACATATTGCATTGACTACAACATTAAATCCAGCCAATTACTTAGACTATCATTATAATGCTTCCCAACTCAGCTTTTCACGGGTATTACCAAGAGTTTAGTTAGACCCAATATTGGTTTTATTTTTTAAAAAAAGTAAATATTTTCTTTCGTAACAAGAATCAAACACCCCCCAGGCAGATACACTAACGTCCAGCACTAAATATAGAAAAAAGGGGCTGTGTTTTGTGTATAAAAGAAAAGAAAAAAAGAGACCCTCCCTTGTTGAAAATATATGGGATAATATATGGGATAATAATAATAATAATAATAATAATAATAATAATAATAATAATAATAATAATAATAATAATAATAATAATAATAATAATAATAATAATAATAATAATAATAATAATAATAATAATAATAATATAATAGTAATAATAATAATATAATAATAGTAATAGTAATAGTAATAATAATAATAATAATAATAATAATAATAATAATAATAATAATAATAATAATAATAATAATAATAATAATAATAGTATCTTCAATTCGCGCATCACCAGGTATTGCAATGTCAATGAACCATACTTTTTTCTTTTCAACTATTGTTATGTCAGGTGTGTTGTAGGCCAAGTGCCTGTCAGTCTGAATTCTGAAGTCCCACAATATCGTGACTTATTATTATTATTTCCTTTTTTTGGACTGAGTTTCATGTTTAATGAATAAAGTAAATAATAATGATAATAAGTCACGATCTTGTGGGACTTCAGAATTCAGACTGACAGGCACTTGGCCTACAACACACCTGACATAACAATAGTTGAAAAGAAAAAAAGTTTGGTTCATTGACATTGCAATACCTGGTGATGCGCGAATTGACAATAAGCAGCAAGAAAAAAATTACAAAGTACCGGGACTTGCAAATTGAAGTTGAGCGACTGTGGAAAAAGAAATTGTGTTTTGTCCCTATTGTGAATGGAGCCCTTGGAGCAATACCTAAAGGGCTACCTTACTATTTGGAAATTCCAAATTTACTGGACTTGAGCATTCTGACTCTACAAAAAACCACCCTACTTGGAACAGCTTATATCCTCTGATGTTACCTCAACAGTTCCTGGGTCCTTGGTTAGGACTCAAGCTGTTGAGCTACCAAACAGCCCCAAAGGCTGTGAATCTCACCAAAGATTAACAGAAGGAGGAGGAGGAGGAGGAGGAGGAGGAGGAGGAGGAGGAGGAGGAGGAGGAGGAGGAGGAGGAGAAGGAGAAGGAGAAGGAGAAGGAGAAGGAGAAGGAGAAGAAGAAGAAGAAGAAGAAGAAGAAGAAGAAGAAGAAGAAGAAGAAGAAGAAGAAGAAGAAGAAGAAGAAGAAGAAGAAGAAGAAGAAGAAGAAGAAGAAGAAGAATTGATATTGCTGTATCAGGAGACACACTCTCATTAAAATTACCTTCCTTCCTTCCCTCTTCATTCGGCTTTCTTCTTCCTTCCCCCTTTCTTTATTTTTCCTTCCTTGCTCTAGTCTCATTTTCCTTCCTTTTCTTTGTCCTTCCTCTTTCCCTTTCGCCTCTCCTGTCCCTTCTTGCATTTTGCTCAAATGCAAAAGAGGAAACATTTCTCCTTTTGTTTTTAGCTTGTTTTGCTAGCCTTCTGTCTGGGCAAGCTCCCTTTTCACTGGCAGAGGAGCCATGGGCCGATGCTTTGCTGTTTCCAGGGTTGGTCCACAGACCAGGTCTTAAACCCCCACCCCCACCCGCAGGCCAGATCCGGCCCGTGGGCCTTGAGTTCAACACCCCTCACACAGATCATATATCAATACGGCCCAAGAGCCCACAATGGCAACACTTCAATCCATCTCCCTGGAAAGCTTGATGTTTTTCCTTCCAAATTCAAGGTGCCATTGGGCATTTCTGCAAAGGCAAAGAATTTGCCTATTCGCACTTTTAATGCACTGTAAGCAACCTAGATTCAAACAGCAGTCCGCAGACAGAAATACCCATCGATAGATTATAGTCATTTTCACTTTCTTGCATGTTATCTATGGACATTGCGATTCTTGTTTCACGTGTCATTTATTCGACTCAATTTTGGGGGGCATTGTCTACGTGGCCTTGAATTCAAATCTGGAATGCTGTTTTGAAGCAGAGGTTTGTTCTGACCTAGGTTTCACGAGAAAGCATAAACCACAAACTTAGTCCCCAAAACCTTCTTTTATTTAGACGGCTATGAATTATGGTCATTCACAGCCCCGAGTGATTCACAAATATTCTGTGAAGATTCTGACAGATGTCTGCTCAAGTTGCAACCATCTTTCAGGGTAAGGTTGATAAGCACTCACCTTTATCTCCCTTGAAACGCTGCCAGAGACCTAATTGCCAATTAGTTTTGTGTTCTGACTCCCTCCCTTCACAAGATAATTAACTAGATGGACTTCTACTTGGCAGCTTGCGTGAACTAACCTGAACTAGACTGAAAGATTACACGACACAATTCTCCGACTCTGTAGCTTCTCTGTTGTTT
>CM077653.1:7978683-8006183 GCA_039707465.1 Rhabdophis nuchalis
CAAACAGTTCCGCTTGCGATACCATGGCAACAAAGGGCGAAAAAACAAAGCCAAGCAACGCAAGTGGCATTTGAGAGTTTAAAAATAAAAAGGCAGAAAAGTGGATTTTTCTGGGGGAAATAGGGGGGGGGGGGAACCAACCCTAACTTACAACCTGTTGAAGACGACACTCCTTGGTGGGAAGGCAATGAAACTCAACTGATTTATAGGATGTTCCCAGTTTTGCTGAAAAGCATCTAGGAACGACAATCGTAAGTTAACACTGCAGCTCTCACAATGAGCCATGGTGTGAAAGTGAAGAAATCTACCAAAAAAAAAAGATAATAATAATAATAATAATAATAATAATAATAATAATAATAATAATAATAATAATAATAATAATAATAATAATAATTTTAATACTTATAAACCGCTCCCTCTCCCCATGGGGACTCGGGGCGGTGCACAGGTAGAATAAAAACAATAAATACATACAAACATTCCTTAAAAACAAATTAAACCTAACCTGCGCTAAAATTTCCCATTAAAACAGAACTATACTAAAACTACCCAGTAAAACCCCAAAGACAGAGAGACTATCCTAGGCCGGCCAGACAGAAAAGATGAGTTTTTAATTTAAGACGGAAGGAGCGGAGGTCCGTGGTCGTTGTTGTTGGGACTTCAGGAAAAGTTCGGAGAAGAGCAACTAAGATGACTTAAGAGTCTTGGAGACAAAAACATCAAATCAAGATTCTACTCAATACAATACAATAGCAGAGTTGGAAGGGACCTTGGAGGTCTTCTAGTCCAATCCCCTGCGTGGGCAGGAACCTTATACCATTTCAGACAAATGGCTATCCAACATCTTCTTAAAGACTTCCAGGGTTGGGGCATTCACAACTTCTGGAGGCAAGCTGTTCCAGAGGTTAATTGTTCTGTCAGGAAATTTCTCCTTAGTTCTAAGTTGCTTCTCTCTTTGATTAGTTTCCACCCATTGCTTCTTGTCCTGCCCCCAGGTGCCTTGGAGAATAGTTTGACTCCCTCTTCTTTGTGGCACCCTCTGAGATATCGGAACACTGCTATCATGTCTCCCCTGGTCCTTCTCTTCATCAAACTAGACATACCCAGTTCCTGCAACCGTTCTTCATATGTTTTAGCCACAGTTTCTCCTCAGTTTACAACCAGGCTTGGGGCCAGAATTCCTGTGTATAAGCAAGGACATGCTCCAATTTTATGACCTCCCCCCCCCCTCACAGTTGTTAAACCAATCACTGAAATTGCTAAGTGAATCACATACTTGTTAAGCAAATCTGGCTTCTGACATTGATTGCTTGTTGGAAGCCAGCTTTTTTTGGGGGGGGCGGGGTGTCTCAAATGATGATCACATGATCTGGGATGCTGCTGTAGAAAGTTAGTGCCCACCCTTCTCCTAGGAGAATGAGGTATTTTGAGAAATATTTAAAAAGACAGAATATTATCTTTCCCCTAAAAAGAGAAATAGTAATCTTAAGGGAGACAGAAACTCAGAGGCCTAGCTCCCTGCACACATACACACACCTCTAAGCAGATAGTATCATAAGACCAACTTTTAGTAATGCAGATTTGGTATCTATTACTCCTTGCAGCAAGGACTCAACCAAGGTAGGGTTAGCCTTTGACCACAATAGGAATTGCCCACCACGCCCCTTCATTGCATCAGCCCAAACTTCAATCAAACCTAGCTCAGACAAACTCCTAGGATTGTACATGGCCCTATGGGAGTCTGACAACAGTCAATAGAATACATGCTCTTGCACAGAAACAGGAAGCTCAAGTGCAGAGCACAAGAGAAGGCATAAATACTCTCCAGTCTCAACTCCATGTGGTCCGCTGCCCAGAACCACTCATGAGCTTCTGCTTCATCAACAAAGGGAACCTTTTTTCCCCAATCAGCCTCCATGCTCCATATTTTCTCCCATACCTTTCTCATGGCTTGGAATTGAACCAGGCAGATATTTCTTCCAACACTGCAACAGTCATATGTGCGAGGACCAGCTGTAAATCACTTTTTTTGAGTGTTATTGAACCTTAAAGATTTGCCAAGTTGAAGACTACCTACACAAGTCATTTATCCAGTCTTAAAGGTTCCACCAAAGAATTTTTCAAGCCTCTTTTCCTATCTCTGCAAAGGAGAGCAGAATCAAATATTTCTGAAAGGTAAAGGTTCCCCTCCCATATAAGTACTAGTCATTCCCAACTCTAGGGGGCGGTGTTCATCTCCATTTTAAAGCAGAAGAGCCAGCCCTGTCCGAAGATGTCTCCGTGGTCATGAGGCCGGCAGGACTAAACAGTGAAGGCGCACGGAACGCTGTTCCCTTCCCACCAAAGATGGTCCCTATTTTTCTACTTGCATTTTTACCTGCTTTTGAACTGCTAGGTTGGCAGAAGTTGGGACAAGTCATGAGAGCTCACTCCATTAGGGATTCAAACCGCTGAACTGCTGACCTTTCTGATCGACAAGCTCAGCATCTTACCCACCGAACCACCGTATCCATTATAACTATTTCTTAGGGAAATGTAAAACATAACCGCCCCAAAGAAACATTTTCCCCCTGATATGTCCATCCCTTTTATGCAAATTGCCTCTACTCCAGGAAGTTGGGTTGAGGGAGATGGATTGTTTCAACCCAGCAGGACACAAAAGAAATGAATATTGCTAATCAGGCCCGACAAAGGAGCAAAGCAAAACTTCCCTTTTGATTGCTAAATTAAATTGTGCTTCTTGCCATCAAAGGGTAACGGGTAAAAAAAATTAATAGGACTAACTAACTGGATTTCTTGAATTCCTGGCCAAGATTGTTACACTTTCCCTTAAGATCTTCCTAAAGTTTTAACTGCCGGTCTCGTCTTGGGGAAAAGTTCCCGTGATTAAATCTGTGTGTTCTTTCTACCACTCAGCGACAAAGATGTACACTCTGCCTCTTTCACGCAGTCATCGGAGCACTGATGTGCAGTGGGGAGGTGGATGCTGATATATAACTAATAACACTCTGACACCAACGACAAGCTTCACATACTGATGGCAGACTATATAACTTGCCTGGCAGCTGAACGCAGAATGCACAATGCGCTGATCCATAAACTAACCAAATGGTTGCACAAGCCTAGCACTCCAAATGAAAAATATTAATAAAGTTCAATACACCATGGTTAGCTATTTGGTTCTTAATTAACCTGGTTACATGCATTCATTTTTTTCTAAGTCAGGGGTCACCAAACTTGGCAGCATTTAAGACTTGTGGATTTCTTCTTCTTCTTCTTCTTCTTCTTCTTCTTCTTCTTCTTCTTCTTCTTCTTCTTCTTCTTCTTCTTCTTCTTCTTCTTCTTCTCCTTCTCCTCCTCCTCCTCCTCCTCCTCCTTTTCTCCTTCTTCTTCTCCTCCTCCTTCTCCTCCTCCCTCTCCCTCTCCCTCCTCCACCTCCACCTCCACCTCCACCTCCACCTCCTCATATTCCCATAGGCAGGGGTGGGTTGCTGCTGGCATTGCTGCCAGTTTAATGCTTCAAACATTTTGCTATGTGAGTGTGCACATTTGCAAATAAAAAGGTCTGTGCATGGGCAAAACCTTTAAAAAATATTTTTTTTCCCACTGAAAATTGTTCGCCACATGCGCAGAACTGAAAAACAAGATGGTGGCCCCATAGGAGAACTGGGATGCTGCCGGTTCCAGCAACCCAGGCCGCCAAGTTATTACCGGTTCAGCCGAACTGGTCCGAACCGGTAGGAACCCACCTCTGCCCATAGATGCATCTCCAGGGCACAGGCCCATGGCTTGCACATCTTTGTTGATGGTGTCTTGCCATCTCTGTTTTGGGTGGCCACGATGTCACCAGCCATTGACTTCTAGTTGGTAGGCATGTCCATACCAATGAAGCCAGCCTTCTCTCATCTTCTCTATAATTGGTGTCACACCAAAAATGTGGCCAAATGGTGTCATTTGTGATGTGGGTAAGACTTGTGGACTTCAGTTCTCAGAATTTCCCCAGCCAGCCACTTATGCATGGCTGCCTAAATAATTCTGGTCTTAAATCTGCCAAGTTTGGAGCCCCTTGTCCTAAGGCAGAGGTGTCAAACTCAATTTCATTGAGGGCCTGTGTCAGGGGTTGTGTTTGATCTCGGAGGACTGGAGGGGAGGGGTAGTGGTGGGGCGTGGCTGGGGATGGGCGTGGCCATGGTGGGCATGAACAGACACTAAAAAAAAGGCTGTAAGTCAGGGACGCTCATTATTTTTGAATTGTAGCATACACTCATTACCTTTTAACTCACAGAGCTGTTTGGAGATATTTTCAGGTGAAGACGAAGGGAAGGCTTACCTGGATTTTCTCACTAATCTTTTAAAAATCCCAAAGAGGATTTTGTGTTTGAGTTAGTAACGGCTACATTTCACTCTCAAATATCGTTCAACTATAAAACACTCTCAAATTCATTTACTTAAGAGTAAGTCATAAAAGTTCATGGGGGGAGAGTGGTAAGGCATTACTCTAATACATTAATTTTTACTGTTTTTAAACCTCCTTATGGCTTCAGTTAGTCCTTCTAATCTCTCAAGCTGGTCCTTTGCTATTTCCAAGCTGACTCTATGAGCCAGATCTAAGCAGATCCCACCTGTGGACCTTAAGTTTGACACCCCAGTTCTAAGGTATGTCTGAATGACTTTTGATCATATGGTGTGAACCAGGAGTGGGTTGCTACCAGCATCACTACCAGTTCGGCGCACAAAGAATTTCATGTGCACATTTATGCCTAAAAAGATGTGCATGGGAACTTAAGAAAAGGGGGAGAAATTACATTTCGGCAACGGAGATTGTTCTGCGCATGCGCAGAAGCAACAATCCCACCGACCAGTTCGCTCCCACAGAGAGAGCCTCCTCAGGGTGCCGTCGGCTAAACAATGTCGGCTGGTGACCCCCAGGGGGAGAGCCTTCTCTGTGGCAGCCCCTGCCCTCTGGAATGACCTACCCCCTGACCTACAGACGATCACCAACCTACGCCTTTTCCGTCAGGCCTTGAAGACCTATTTATTTCGTGCGACCGGCCTGGCGTAGTTTTAAATTTGTTTTAGCAGGAGTTTTGATAAGGGTTTTAATGCAGGCCAACTATTTAATGTATTTTTAACGTTATTTTATGTTTTATATTGTCGATTTTACCTGCCTGTACACTGCGTTGAGTTCCAGTAGGGAGAAGGTGCGGTATATAAATTTAATAAATACAAATACAAAATATAAAAATAAAGATGGCACTGCTGACAATAGAACCAGTTTGGGTGCACGGGTGGCCGAGTTACTACCTATTCAGCCGAACCGGTCCAAACTGGTAGGAACCCACATCTGGTGTGAACCTAGTAATCACTTTCAGGGATATCCACAAATATCTAGGGCCGTGCTGGCGAACCTCTGGCACATGTGCCAGAGGCGGCACATAGTGCCCTCTCTGATGGCATGCAACCCCTCACCCCAGTTTAGCTCCGCTGCGCATGCGTGCATGCCTCCCAGCAGCCACTTAGTCTTCGTGTCTGCTGCGCATGCATGAGAAGCAGGAGGTGTGCAGGGGGCCACACATGCATGGGGGTTGGGGCGCATGCACCGGGGGATGCGCATGCATTGAATTTTGGGGTTTGGGGTGCGTGTGGGTGCATTCACGTGCTTGCACGCGCTTTGGGCACTTGGTTCAAAAAAGGTTAGCCATCACTGATCTAGGCATTTGCATTTGTATTGTGGGGAAAAAGTTACTTTCTGGACTGTACTTGGGGATAAACTACCATATTTTTTGGAGTATAAGACACACTTCTCCCCCTAAAAGAGGGTGAAAATTTGGGTGCATCTTATACACTGAATGTAGACCCACCCACCGGCCCCAATCTGCCTCCCAGCAATTTACCTCTTTGCAGCAAATGGGGCCTTGCAGAGGCTTCAATAAGCTAAAGCAATCCCTGAAGCCTGTAACAGCTGATGATTGGGAGAAACTGAAAGTGAAACTTGCTGTTTGCTCCACATGGCAAATTGCTGGGAGGCAGATTTTTTTTTCTCTTGTGCTAGTCAGGCAGTTTGCTGCAAGGAGGTAAGTCAACAACTATAAATGCCCATAGGATGTTCAAATTATTAGACTTATTTTTTAAAGACTGCTTTATTATTATTCTAGACAACTTAACAAAGGGAAGAAGCTTTTTAAAATAAATGCTTGATCTGAAGAGGCCCCGTGCTATTGTTTTTAAAAGTGCTGTTCTTTTAAATAGCAGAGAATAACTACACTTCCAGAAAGCCCATCAATGTTAACAGCATCTGTACAAGTATAGTCTGAAATACAACACTACAGAGTGTGTTGTCTGTACTGTTTGTTGCCAGGAGGAAAATTGCTGGGAGGCAGAGGCAGATATTTTTCCCTTGTTTACCTCCCCAAAATCTAGATGTGTCTTATACTTCGGAGCGTCTTATACTCTGAAAAATACGGTAAGTCCTTAGCCTGGGGACAGAGGACAAGGCAAGGGACGAAAAGAGGGGGGGAAATAGGTCTCATTTCTTTTTGTCACCATTGTTACTCCCAAATCAGAGAACAATACAATACAATACAATACAATAGCAGAGTTGGAAGGGACCTTGTAGGTCTTCTAGTCCAACCCCCTGCATGGGCAGGAACCCTATACCATTTCAGACAAATGGCTATCTAACATCTTCTTAAAGACTTCCAGGGTTGGGGCATTCACAACTTCTGGAGGCAAGCTGTTCCAGAGGTTAATTGTTCTAACTGTCAGGAAATTTCTCCTTAGTTCTAAGTTGCTTCTCTCCTTGATTAGTTTCCACCCATTGCTTCCTGTCCTGCCCCCAGGTGCCTTGGAGAATAGTTTGACTCCCTCTTCTTTGTGGCACCCTCTGAGATATCGGAACACTGCTATCATGTCTCCCCTGGTCCTTCTTTTCATTAAACTAGACATACCCAGTTCCTGCAACCGTTCTTCATATGTTTTAGCCTCCAGTCCCCTAATCATCTTGGTTGCTCTTCTCTGCACTCTTTCCAGAGTCTCCACATCTTTTCTACATCGTGATGACCAAAACTGTATGCAGTATTCCAAGTGTGGCCTTACCAAGGCACTATACAGTGGCATTAACACTTCACGTGACAGTGTTTTTCCTGAGTCCTCTTGGGAAACAATAATGCCACCTGATGATGTTGTGTCCCTTTCAGATGGCTCTGGGGGAAAAATAAAACAAAACTTTTTCTAAGGGTTCAACAGCTGACAGCTGTTTTCAAATCCTTCTTATCTTCTTGCTAACGATCTAGAAGCACACTGGTTGGTTTTTTATTTTTTTTAAAGAAATGGACCAAAAAGGTGACTCTTAAATTTTATAAATGTGATTATACACACACCCACGATGGATTCTGGCGCATCATGTTCCAATCTTTAGAAAGAAAAAGAAAAACTGGGACTGAACGTAGCATCTCATACGCTTCTCCCTTGAATGCATGTGACAGATAACTTGTCAAGTATCAAATTTCTCCATTATTGCCTTTGTGCCTGGCATGCGATATACCATTACGCTGACAGAAAATAACAGCAGACATTAAATGTGCGACAGTGGGCTTCTGTGCTGCGAAGATGGGCTGCATGTATATGTGTCCTCATCTTCCCTGATGCCAGATTCGAGAAAATTGATTTCCAGATTAAAACAAACCACCAACAACAGAAACAAAAATATTTTGGAGCAGAGCCTAGCCGTTTCAGCAGCCTGGCTGACAAAACCTTGCCTTGATGGCACTACTGTCATCATGCACCTGGTGGGTTCCCCTCACACATATGTGCTAGCTGTTCCTGACTCTAGGGGGCAGTGTTCATCTCTGTTTCAAAGCCGAAGAGCCAGCGCTGTCCGAAGATGTCTCTGTGGTCATGTGGCCGGCATGACTAAATGCCAAAGGCGCATGGAACGCTGTTACCTTCCCATCAAAGGTGGTCCCTATTTTTCTACTTGCATTTCTATGTGCTTTCGAACTGCTAGGTCAGTAGAAGCTGGGACAAGTAACAGGAGCTCACTCCATTATGCGGCGCTATAGATTCAAACTACCAAACTGCCGACTTTTCTGATCAACAAGCTCAGCATCTTAGCCACTGAGCCACCACATCGTTTCCTTGCAATAAGCAACATCTTGGAAAACGATACCACCTTGTGGATTTAAAAGGTGGGGGAGAGAGAATGACAAATATCTCGAGGAACAGAAGGGATCTAACGTAGACTTTCATATATTCAATTTCAGAATTCCAAATAGCATCCTCAAATAAATAACAATCCAAGGCTAGAAATTCCTCCAAGTTCCAATTTATGACAAGAGCCATGTTGGCACACCTGGGAAAAACCCGAATCTGAAAGCTTCCAGGTTTCCCCACCCAGTTGAAAGTTCAAGATCCTGCCCCAAAACCCAGATGTCCATCACATGGTCCAATTAGTCATTGCCACAAAGGATGACTCTTCCCATACACATCTGTTCAAGTGCAGGGACAAAGCGACCTTGACTCTCTGAGAAGGAATGTTATTTTGGTTACATATCTCCCATGCTCCATACAACCCCACCCACCCTGCCAGTTTCCCACAGTAGAATATGTTTGGATATGTGGCAGGCTTGAGGCCCTATACCAAGATGGCTTCCAAGCTTGACATCCCTTTAGTAAACTCATAGTAAGGTAAAGGTTTTCCTTTCAGCCATGTTCCACTCAAAGGCACGGTGCTCGTCTCTGTTTCTTTGGCTGAGGAAGTTGCATGGAATGCTATTAACTTCCCACGGAGGGGGTACCTATTTATCTACTTGCATTTGCATGCTTCTGAACTGCCAGGTGGCAGGAGTTGGAGAAAGTGACAGGAGCTCACCCCATCAAGTGGCACTTGGGGCTTGAACCCAGGCTGCCAGGTGACAAGCTCAGTGTCCTTAACCCCAGAGCCATCGTGCCTCCCAAGCCCATAATATCTTCCCCTAATTTCCTCCTTTTCTCTCGGACTTCGCTGGATATCTCAGCACCCTTCTACATTTCGTCCTTGTCACGGAGGCACGGAATCCAGATGAAGCTGTAAAAGCTACTGTCAGTTTTGCTTTGGCAGATGCTGGCCTCAAGCTGATGCCTCGGAGAAGTGCAGCTGACCCCCAGGAGCCAGGCAAAACCTTGAGCTGCTCGGCAAGAAAATGAAATTATTACACAGTGGTATGTTGCTCAGAGATGCTTTCTGTGAGATCGGAGGCCATGTGAATTTGATAAATAAATGCAAAAGATGAGAAGAGATGTGTGTGTGTGTGTGTATGTATATGAGAGAGAGAGAGAGAGAGAGAGAGAGAGAGAGAGAGAGAGAGAGAGAGAGAGAGAGAGAGAGAGAGAATAGGCTAGGCTAGGCAAGAGGGGAGGGGAGAAGAGAAGAGAAGAGAAGAGGAGTGGGGATAGGGATGAGTGGAGTGGAGTGGAGTGGAATGGAATGGAATGGAATGGAATGGGATGGAATGGAACGGAACAGAACAGAACAGAACAGAATAGAATAGGAGTTGGAAGGGACCTTGGAGGTCTTCTAGTCCAACCCCCTACATAGGCAGGAAACCCTATACCACTTCAGACAATTGGTTATCCAACATCTTCTTTAAAACCTCCAGTGTTGGGGCATTCACAACTTCTGGAGGCAAATTGTTCCACTGATTAATTGTTCTCACTGTCAGGAAATTCCCTCTTAGTTCTAAGTTGCTTCTCTCCTTGATTAGTTTCCACCCATTGCTTCTTGTCCTGCTCTTAGGTGCCTTGGAGAATAGTTTGACTCCCTCTTCTTTGTGGCAGCCCCTGAGATATTGGAAGACTGCTATCATGTCTCCCCTGGTCCTTCTTTTCATTAAACTAGACACACCCAGTTCCTGCAACCGTTCTTTACATATTTCATCCTTCTTTTTTTACAACAGAGAGAGAGAGGGGGGGGAGGGAGGGAGGGAGAGAGAGAGAGAGAGAGGGAGGGAGAGAGGGAGAGGGAGAGGGAGAGAAGGAAAGGGGAGAGGAAGGGAGGAAGGATAGAAACTCAAGATGGCCCTACCTTGATTCTCTTAGGTATAAGAAGGTATACAGAAGCACTGCCGAGTTTCAAGATTCTGTCATGATATTTTATAATAAAATAGTTTCAATGCTGTCTATTGGCTTAACAACGGGATGGTAGAAGGCTGAGCTGTTGTCTGGCAATAATACACTGTGTATCTCATTTATTTTTCCCTGTGGAAAATTCAGTGTATTTATATCCTATCCTTTCTCTTGAAAGCACGGAATGGTAAATATGCAATCGGCATCTCTGCAACTACCTTGGCAGGTAAACTGGACTGAAAGAGTCGGTGAGTTCCTGAAGACATTGCAGAAAAGAGCGCTACAACAGCCCAAAATTAGGACTTTGCTAGCCTCATTTCACATGCTAGTCATACCACTCAAGAGCCGTGGTGGCGCAGTGGTTAGAATGCAATATTGCAGGCTAATTCTGCCATCTTCCAGCAGTTCGATTCTCACCCGCTCAAGATTGACTCAGCCTTCCGTCCTTCCGAGGTGGGTAAAATGAGGATGGCAGATTGTTGGGGGCAAAGATGCTGACTCTGTAAACCACTTAGAGAGGGTTGTAAAACACCATGAAGCAGTCTATATGTCAGGTCTGCTTCCATGAAGCAGTCTATATGTCAGGTCTGCTTCACCGATAACCAAGAAAGAAACCTCTCGACTCCATTATTAGTGGAATTAAAAGTACTTTTACTGGTTAAGGAATGATTAGCATAGATGCTAAGCAAGGTCTGAAGCATTTAGGTGTGAAAGCATACATATCAATATATGTCCAACCCCCTTCCCCCAAATAACCCCCTTCCATGGTCCAATGTGTAAAGCCCCTAGGTGTCACGTGGCTTCATCGTCAAAAAGCATCATCAGGTTGGCATGTAAGACCGTTGACCTTGACCATAAGATGACCCAAGCACCGGTATGCGCAATAGATGGTAACAGTAGATGGCACCAGAGTATTTCCTTCTGCAACTCACTCTCCTGCACCATACAGTCCCAAATCCCATGCAAAGCTCCTCCTCCCCCCCATTTCAAATGGCAGCCAGAGCGAACAGGAAAGCGAAGGCTGACACTATAAGTCTCAGTGTTATTGCTAAGTGTTAAAAAAGGAAGGGTGAAAGAAGAAGGAAGGAAGGAGGGAAGGAAGGAAGGAAGGAAGGAGGGAGGGAGGGAGGGAGGGAAGGAAGGAAGGAAGGAAGGAAGGAAGGAAGGAAGGAAGGAAGGAAGGAAGGAAGGAAGGAAGGAAGGAAAATGGTGGCACAGCGGTTAGAATAAATATTGCAGACTAATTCTGCCGACTGCAATGCTATTGCTATGGCTTACTTCACTCTACTCCATGCATAGCACATACTGGGCTGCATACTCCCAAAAGTATGTCCCTTGTTAGTCCATCTGTACAGGTGCTGCCACACTCCTGATTTTGATCATCCTAAAGTCATCCAATGAACTCATCAGTCATTTGGGGACTCCGACCTGAGTCTGCCTGAATGAAATCCAACCCTTTAACCTGAAATCAAGCACTAATTTAAGGTATCGTTATACTCTGTGGCTTTTACACAGTGTGTGCCCAGCTTAACCTATAACGTTTCAAGGCCAGTGCCGATAAATGCCTAGGTTCCCTTCTTCCTCTCAGAGACAACGGTTCCGCCCCCTTTCCCCATTATTTTCTCAGTTGTCAACGTTTCGGCTGAGTGCTGAACTCTCTCAATTATGAGCCATTCCCCTAAATAAATTCCACGTCTGTTTTGTGTCGTTGACACTAATGGCCTTGCAAATAAAGTCATTGCATCTCTTTCGATAACTGCAGAGACCGGGGAGACGTGGGGAGAGAGGGAGGGAAGAGAAAAGAGACCACATTTAAATAGGCGCAAAGCTCAGGCAGGGCCACGCTCAACCGCTGGGATCCAATGTGAGGCACTCAGCTTAAATATATAATGGGAAATCATCATAACTGAGTGGGTACTTTATTTAAATTGTAGTTCCTAAATGGGTTTTCAGGGAGCCAGGATGGTATAAAACACGGGGGAGATCAGGTTGGACAAGTAATTGTGTAGCCGCGGAGTTGAAGCGCCCAAGAAAAGAGAACAAGATGTAGCCGTTTGGCCATTCAGCGTACGTCAGTGGTGGGTTTCAAATTTTTTAGAACCTACTCTGTAGGTGTGGCCTATTTTGTGGGCGTGGCTTGGCAGTCATGTGACAGGGTGGGAGTGGCCACCTTTTAAAATGTGGTGAAACTCATTTTACAACGCTCTTGCTTAGCAACCAAAATTTTGGACTCAATTGTGATGATAAATTCTTTCTTTCTTTCTTTCTTTCTTTCTTTCTTTCTTTCTTTCTTTCTTTCTTTCTTTCTTTCTTTCTTTCTTTCTTTCTTTCTTTCTTTCTTTCTTTCTTTCTTTCTTTCTTTCTTTCTTTCTTTCTTTCTTTCTTTCTTTCTTTCTTTCTTTCTTTCTTTCTTTCTTTCTTTCTTTCTTTCTTTCTTCCTTCCTTCCTTCCTTCCTTCCTTCCTTTCTTTCTTTTTTTCTTTTCTTTCCTTTCTTCCTTCCTTCCTTTCCTTTCCTTTCCTTCCCATTGGGTCACTGGCAGCGGCGGGCCAGATTTACTTCCAGGTACGCCAGTGGAACCCCCTCTCACCGGTTCTCTAAATTTCACCAACCGGCTCTCGCGAGTAGGTGCGAGCCTGCAGAAACCCACCACTGGCGTACGTGGTGCAAAGTGGCACAGCAGTTGGCACAAGAAAAGGAGCACAGATTTTTTTTTAAAAAGAATTCTACCCTCATTAAAAAAGAGGACAAATTGATTTGATTTTTTTTATTGCATGTGCCCAAAATTGGAAACCAAAAAAAAAAATGCCCCCCTCAAATGCAGAGATCATAAAAAAGGTGACAGAATGCCCGGAAATGGATAAATTAACAATGGAACGAAGGGATAGAGCGGAAACAGAGTATTTTGTAAGACATGGAATAAGTGGTATAATTGGCTAGAAAAGAGATGTAAAATTAATGCATAATGAATACATAGAAAGTATAACAAAAGGAAATGATATTTACTTAGAAAGTAACAGAGGTGTAAATGTGTAATATGTTGTACAAATGAGTACGATATATTGTATATATTATATAAATGAGTAATTATGAAATAAGAAGGTGTATGTGTAAAGCAATTTATTTATTTATTTATTTATTTATTGGACTTCTAGACCGTCCCCTCTCCCCGAAGGGACTCGGGGCGGTGTACAGGTACAAATTAAAACCATTACAATCAATAATACATAAAACTAAAATCGAATTAAATAAACCCCTGTACAAATTTATAAAAATTAAAAACTTAACCTTAAAACCAAATCACAAAATTTAAAAATACAGACTGAGGTGGGAAAGCTGGAATTAAGCCAGGCCGGCCAGATGAAACAAGTGGGTTTTGAGTTTCTGGCGGAAGGAGCGGAGATCCGTGGTCGTTCTAATTCAGGGGGAAGGTCATTCCAGAAGGTCGGGCCCGCCACAGAGAAGGCCCTTCCCCTGGGCGTCGCCCGCTGGCACAGCCTGGTGGATGGCACCCGGAGAAGTCCCTCTCTGTGTGAGCGAATCGGCCAAAGGGATGTATGGGGCAGGATACGATCCCGCAAATAACTAGGTCCTGTGCCATGGAGCGCTTTTGATTTTTCTTCATATTTTATCTTCCCCCAATAGGGATGTAACCAAAAGATATGGCAATTGTTTCAATGATATCAAGGATTTAACTGCATTGTTTGTTCAAATTAATCTTATTTGCACAAGGGATTGCTGAAATGCAGCTGCCTATCCCTGTTATGGTTTTCGGCGGAGTCCAGTCATTCCAAGATTTATAAACTTAAAGCTGTTGTAGAAGCAAACCCCCCCCACCACCATCTTTTTAAAGCTTTATAGTAGTTTTTTTCCCCTCATATGCGAGGTGGTTCCCAAGATCATGTGATTTCGTTTTGATTTCATTATTTGTCTCTTTCAGTCTGTGCAATATTTCGTAATATTAGTGTCAGGTTTCCAAAAGATGCCCTAATTAATCCATGAGCCTTGAGCCAAGTTTCAAACTATTTGTCAGGCCCCTAAAAGAACTTGGCTTGCTTGTCTACCCCAAAGAAACTTACTTTACTTTACTTTACTTTTATTAAATTTGTATACCGTCCTTCTCCCTTGCGGGACTCAGGGCGGTGAACAGGCATAATAAAACAGTAAAACATCCGATACAAAAATACATTAAAATACATTAAAAACTAATTAAATTTAAGGGCCCGTTCTAAAAAACCAGATAACCATATAAAAACAGTTAATAAAATCAACTAAAATCAATTAAAAAATTACAATCGAATAAAAGAAAACTACACCAGGCCGGCCGCACGGAATAGGTGCGTTTACAGGGCCCGACGGAAGAGGCGCAGGTCGGTGATCATACGATGGTCGGGGGGCAGATCGTTCCAGAGGGCAGAGGCTGCCACAGAGAAGGCTCTCCCCCTGGGGGTCGCCAGCCGACATTGTTTGGCCGACGGTACCCTGAGGAGGCCCTCTCTGTGGGAGCGAACTGGTCGGTGGGAGGTATTTGGTAGCAGGAGGCGGTCTTGCAGGTAACCAGGTCTTTTGCCATGGAGCACTTTAAAGGTGGTTACAAGCACCTTGAAGCGCACCCGGAAAGCCACAAGCAGCCAGTGCAGCTCGCACAGGAGAGGTGTCACATGGGAGCATCTTGAGGCTCCCAGAATCCCCCGCACAGCTGCATTCTGCACCAACTGGAGCCTCCGGGTGCACCTCAAGGGGAGCCCCATGTCGAGAGCGTTGCAATAGTCCAGGCGGGAAACTAGCAAAAATCTTAGCTTGATGCGGGATTGATTAAAAACAAAACACTGCTGCTTTGGGTTCCATATACATTCAGTCAACTCTTTAGGGGGTCCAGCTGCGAGTTCACTTTTTAATCCACTTAGTTTAGATTTATATCGCTGGGATTCTTTGGGGATAGGAAGGAAAAAAAAGTCATGCTCGTATGAATATTTCAAGAGGGACATGTTTAGGAAGCTGGGTCCAAGTGGCTCCCTTATCTCTTATCACACCTGCCGTCGAAACTCACGGGCTTATGGGTACCAGGGGAGCACCAGCATCAAGTGAGCAAACAAGGGGTTTATTACAGAAATCAGCAGGGTTTGCATGCCAATCCCTGGCATCAGAAGAGGAAAGGGATGCGGGGAGATGAGACGCCACACCAAAATCAGGAGAACATGCGGCCGAGTTCCAGGAACATTCATTCCTTTGGGTCCCTCCTGTTTGATTTCCTGCCCCATGCTACCTTCCCATTAGGAGGGATCATATTTATCCTGTGTATCCAACACCTGAACTCCTCCCTCGTCAATGTTGATTACGTCTCTTCCTCTTTCCATCCCGGCTTCCAAATATTTGAAAACATCGGTTAAACCAAGCTCACCTTGATGCCGCGGAGAGGATTATGTTTACCCGAGATGTAACGTTTGAAAAGGTTAGGACGAAAGCTGCTGCAGAACTGAACTTCGGAGGAAATCCTAATTATTCTTTGGAGGGGAAGAAAGAGGGGGAAACAAGCAAACGACCCTGAGCAAATTTGAATGCAGCAAGAAATGTTTCTCAATGGGGTTATCGCCGTGCTCGCTTGGAGAATAGAAATGAGACGTCTTAGTCAAGCTGCCATTTTGGATTCTCCTTTGGGTTTTTTTTCCCCCACTCCTTAAATTTCAAGTTCCATTTGAGAAGAAACTTGACTGTCTATACTTTGAGCACAATTCTGATAAGTCCAGAGAGGGGAGGGAGTAGATGATTAGAGATACAGATAAAGAGAGTGGGGGAGAGAGGGGGAGAGAGGAAGGACAAAGAGAGAGAGGGAGGGAGAAGAGAGGGAGAGAGAAAATAGAGAATCATAGAGAAAGAGATGATTAGAGATAGATAGATAGATAGATAGATAGATAGATAGATAGAGAGAGAGAGAGAGAGAGAGAGAGAGAGAGAGAGAGAGAGATGATTAGAAATACAGATATCCTATAGATCAGGGGTGGGTTCCTGCCAGTTCTAAGCTCTTCTATAGAAGAGGTTCCACAAATCTCCAGGGCCGTTTAGATCCGGTTCCAGCTCCCTCCTCCCGCCCATCCGCCCATCGTCAAGATGAAGAGCGAGAGGAGGAATTCTGGGAGTGGAAGTCCACAAGTCTTAAAGCTGTCAAGTTTGAACACCCCTGGGTTTTTTTTTCCCCAAAGGGTGAGGGGTGCAAGGGTCTTGTAACTTGACAGCTTTAAGACTTGCGTGCGTCAAATGCCAGAGTTTCTGAGCCAACATTTTGGTTGCTAAGCAAGAGTGTTGTTAAGTGAGTTTTCCCACATTTTACAAGTTGGCCACACCCACCCAGTCACATGACCGGCAAGCCACTCTCACCCATTCACATGACCGGCAAGCCACTCCCACCCAGTCACATGACCAGCAAGCCACTCCCACAAAGCAGGCCACACCTACAGAACAGGTTCTAAAAAAATTTGAAACCCACCACTGAGATAGATGATAGATGGATGGATGGATGGATGGATGGATGGATGGATGGATGGATGGATGGATGGATGGATGGATAGATAGATAGATAGATAGATAGATAGATAGATAGATAGATAGATAGATAGATAGATAGATAGATAGATAGATAGACAGACAGACAGACAGACACAGAGACTAGACTAGACTAGACTAGACTAGACTAGAATAGAATAGAATAGAATAGAATAGAATAGAAATAGAGAGTTAGATAGCAATAGATATAGAAAGATAGAGACAGAGACAGAGATAGAGATCTATTTGGATGGCCTTCTCCAGCTCTAGACTTTTACCTTCTTCAGAAGTGCATGCCAACAAAGGGTGAAAGAAGAAAAGAAAAGAAAGGAGGGCCATTTTCACATTCTAATTTCATCCCCTCCTTTCATTTCCCCCCACCCCACCCCTCTGCCCTTGAGGACATCATCCTTAACATATATTTCATTTCACAGCTGCATTATGGCACCACAAAATCCTGTGAATCCAATTTAAGAACAGATTACCTCCTCACTTACTTCATTTGAAGCAATTACATGTTAATTTTCATTGAGTCAAGCCTAATGCATACCAATCTGAGGCCGCAATCTCATTTGAATACTTTAGAGAGAGAGAGAGAGAGAACATTTGTGGGTCTTTGGCTCCCAAAGCTCCCCAATCAAAGGGCCACCTCACATTTCCTTCTCCGCAACTTCTTGTTCTCCATTGCTCCTTTTTTCTTCCTCTGCTTTCCCTTTGCTCCTGATTTTCTATTTGATGCTAGTGTTTCCCAACATGGGACTTTCTTCCTCTTCCCAAAGGTCATTTCCAACCAGCTAGTATCACTCCCAAGAGTGTGTGGGTGTGGGTCTGAATGCTACAAGGGCAAAAGTTCAAAAGACTCCTGAATAATTGTACATGGCACATTCACAAGCATGGAAGACTTGGAAACCCAGGAGTCAGATTTTATTCCCACAGTTGATGGGGAAGACCTGGGTCACAGACTCCAAATGAATATAGCAAAAGCACTTAGACTTATACACCACTTTAGAGGGCTTTACAGCCCACTCTAAGTGGTTTACAGAGTCAGCATCTTGCCCCCAACAATCTGGGTCCTCATTTTACTGACCTCGGAAGGATAGAAAGCTGAGTCAACCTTGAGATCATCAGAATCAAACTCCTGGCAATTGGCAGAATTAGCCTGCAACACTGCATTTTAACCGGTAGGTAGGTAGGTAGGTAGGTAGGTAGGTAGGTAGGTAGGTAGGTAGGTAGGTAGGTAGGTAGGAAGGAAGGAAGGAAGGAAGGAAGGAAGGAAGGAAGGACAATAGCACTAGCACTTAGACATATACCACTTAACAGTATAGCTCACACTAAGCAGTTTACAGAGTCAGCATATTGCCCCCGACAATATGGGTCCTCATTTTACCCACCTCCGAAGGATAGAAGGCTGAGTCAATATTGAGTTTGGTGAGATTCGAACTGCCAAACTGCTGGCAACCGGTGATCAGCAGAAGTAGCCTGCAGTACTGCACTCTAACCACTGTGCCACCACCGCAGCTCTCTATATGAGAAATACGAGTGTAAACCTCTGATGATGGTCATCCCTAGGAGCATGGTGGCTCGCATGGTTAAAATGTTGGGCTGACGAAAACCAAGCTCATGCTCAAGACCTGGTCCTACTGTGGGGCAGGGTGAGATCCTGCAGTTTGCTCCAGCTCCTGCCGGGGGGGTATAAAATAAGACCTGAAATGGGCATCCCTTGGAGAATGGTGATGTCACCGGCTACTTCTTCCAACCTGGAAGCACTTCGGTGTTTCCAATATGAGTGTAATGCGATTGTCATCTCTTCCCTCCCAACCAGGGGTGGGATTAAAAAAAAATTAGCAACTGGTTCTCTGCCTGGTTGCTGGTGGGTGTGGCCATGGGGTGTGGCCTAGTTGGCTTCCCATGGCAGCAGGGGATGTGTTAGCCCTCCCCAGGCTCCGGCGGCTTTCCTTGAGCCTTCAGGAAGGTGAAAATGGCCTCCAGAGGCCCTCCGGAGGCTGGAAATGGGCCCATTTCTGGACTTCCGGTACTTCTGGTAAGCCTCATGGAGACTCCCGAGAGGGGCGGGGTGAAGTGGGTGGGGTCAGCCAGTCCTTGTAACTACCGGTTCAGCGAACCAGATTAAAATGAATATCCAGTTCACCCGAACCAATCCGAACTGGCTGAATCTCACTCCTGCTCCCGACATAAAATGCTCCTAGCATTTTGGCCTTCTCTCAAAAGGAAGATGCTTTTTCATCAGGTTTGCTGCTCTTTTCTCTTTCCTTTTGCCTCTATATGATGGTCTTTTCTTTTCTTTTTTTGAAAAGCCATTTTAACTTTGCACTCAATCTCCAAGTAGGTCAGAAGTGCCCTGAACAAATTCCTTTGTTTTCATAACTTGCCTCTTTTTCAGGTTAAAGGAGACTCTGTAAGCCTGGCGTTGGGCGGCTTAGAAAGCCCAGCTTCGATACACAATGTACACTGCAGACAATTACACTCACCCACTTGCCATGAAGGAACAAATACATCGATGGGGATTTGTCTTTGAAAGAGCCAGTGAAGTCCCGTTTTTATCTATTCTGCAGCATGGAAGATAAACAGAAGAAAATTGAGCCTCGTCCTGCTGAGCTACTGATGCAGGATGAGGAGAGGAAAGCAAATGTCATCTCTCCAATCACCAGTGGATCCCTGAGGTCCAAAGTGGAATTGTCTAGACATGGCGCATAGCTGACCATAATAAGAGCCCAGGAGGCCACCATGCACTAGCAGACATAACAGGCTGATAATCTGAAATGGGCATTGGGCTCATGCTGGGTGTGCATGAAAACAAATCCCTCCCCTTTCTTTATAAAAGGTTTTCAGGCATCATCTAGATGGTTTGTCATTTAGGAAAACAAAGCATCTCGGTGGTTGTAAATCAGTAGAGGAATTCAAATTTTTTTTACTACCAGTTCTGTGGGAGTGACTTGGTGGGCATGGTGTGGCTTGGTGGGTGTGGTGTGCCATGGCTTGGTGGGTGTGGTGTGGCTTAGTGGGTGTGGCTCGGTGGATGTGGCAGGGGAAGGATACTGTCATATCTCCATTCTCTCCCGATGAGCTGGGACTCAGGAGGCAGAGAATCGCTGGGGGCGGGGCCAGCCAAAGGTCGTATTTACCAGTTCTCTAAACTACTCAAAATTTCCAATACCTGATCAAAACCTGCTAAATACCACCTCCGGTGTAGATACAAGAAAATATTATTCCATCAACATAGTTTCCTATTTTTTAAAAGTTGTTTTGGCCAAAAATGAGACATTTGTTGTATTTTCTGCTAAGGACATTGGTTCATCTGCTAATGTCATTCAGTCCTAAGTCTGCCAATTTAAAACCAGAATGCTATGGTAACTTCCTTCCTATGCGGAAAAACGTAGCCCACTTAAATGAAAACAGAAAACAAAAAGATCCAGCTACAGGGCACCCAAACTACCATGTTAATCTGATCACTGGGATGCTTGACTGCAATGTCAAGGACCAGGGGAGACATGATAGCAGTCTTCCAATATCTCAGGGGCTGCCACAAAGAAGAGGCAGTCAAGCTATTCTCCAAAGCACCTGAGGGCAGGACAAGAAGCAATGGGTGGAAACTCATCAAGGAGAGAAGCAACCTGGAACTAAGGAGAAATTTCCTGACAGTTAGAATGATTAAGTAGTGGAATGGCTTGCCTTCTGAACTTGTGGGTTCTCCATCACTGGAGCCTTTTAAGAAGAGATTGGATAACCACTTGTCTGATATGGTATAGGCTTTCCTTCTTGAGCATGAGGTCGAACTATCCTTGACTATCTTCAAGGTCCCTTCTAACTCTCCTATTCTATGCTCTGTTCTATGTTCCATGCACCTTTTCCCATGGGGTCTAAAAGGGGACTGGAGGAAGTAGTTGAAGGTTACTTTGGTCAGTGGTCAATAAATGTCCAATCAACAGAACGAGCAACATACATCTATCACCAAACAATAGATTCAGCCTGTCATTCTACAGCAGGGATGCCAAACTCAAGGTTTGGGGTGTGTGGTCAGATCTGACCAACAGAACTGTCCTGGAAAATGTAAGGGGCTGGCCAAAATCCCTTCGGCCAGGTCTACCCAATGCGAAGAGGAAACATCAGGTCAATGTGGCTTGGTGCTGGTCTGCCAGTGTGAAGAGAAAACATACCAACAGTTTGGGGAGTGGTGTCAAGCTGGCCATGCCCACCCAGTCGGCCATGCCCCACCCCAGTCCCCTCAAGGTCAACCACATCGCTGATTACGGCCCTCAATGAAATTGAGTTTGACACCCCTGTTCTACAGCAATCATATATGTTCACCTTTAGCCACCTCCCTCCTCCCCAGATATCCTGAAGAGATCAGAGGGGAAGGTTTTGTTAACAGGAAATGCTTGACTCCTTTGATCTTTCAAAGGATGCATAAAAGAAGAGCAAAAAACATTGAAGCCAAGAGATTTGGAATGCTGGCAGCATCTTGTGGGTACCTGATGTCACTGAGGAAGGTGAGACTTGCTTAATCACTAAATGGGGTGGGGGTGGGGGGTGTCACGATGAACAATTTCTTTCCTGGAAGGTGGACCGGCCAGATTTAAGTAGATAATGAACCTCAGTATCCATCCGACTAGCTCAATATTGTTGAACAATAGTTATCAGGCTCTCCGAGAGAGACATGCATTAAGCTGATGCTCCTCGGAGACTTAGACAAACATGACTAGGAACTAAATCTTCATTGTAATTCAGGAAGGGTCACCCTTGCTGACAGCTGTTAGTGAGGGAGCTGACTTGAAGATACGGTAGGATTTATATTCCTCCTTCTTCAGTTTCGGTGGGTTGTTTTCCTGCATTTTCCCATATGCAATAACAGCTTTAGCCTTGGATCTCATGTTTGGTCATTAGTAGCCATTTGTTCTGACCTAGGCTTCCTTAAAAAGCAGAGTCTTAGACCCAGTAAAACCTCTTTTATTTACATGACTGTGAATTCCTTTCATTCTCAGTCAGCAAGGCTTAGCAAACAGTTCTTCCGAGGAGTATTTATCAACATGAACTTTATCTCTCTTGGAAAGTTGCCAGATAACTAGTTTCCAAACGCAGGGCAAACCACACTAGGCACAGAGTCTCTGTTAGCAATCTGGGTTCAGAACCAGTGTTACAACTCTGGTCCCGTAACCAGTGTTAGGGGTAACAAACACCCCCGTTTGAAAATAAATGCGGAATAGTGTAATACATCGGACAGTAAAGAGATACATTGCTTTAACCACACACAAACTCTAAAACAGTGATAGTAAGAAAATATATATTCTTTACTTTGTAGCAACTAAAATACTTCTTCCGACCAGTGATACTAACTTCTCAAACAATAACAGGCCTTCACCAAAACACAGAGTTATCTTACAGTGATGCAAAACAAATACTTCTTCTTTCTTCAGTCTTCAGCTTCAGCGGCAAACAGTAAGCACAGGAATCAAAGGGAATTGAAAAGGGAATGAACTGTGTTTCTGAGCTTCCTTTTATGGTACAGCTGAGAAGCACAGCCAATCAGAATTCAACATATTTCTTAAAGCTACATATACTCTTTAAGAATACTGGCTTATATATATTGTCAACCCAACATAAGGATAAATATCCTAACAGTCTCTTATAATGGATCATCAATACTAGTGGATAATGGGACTAACACTGATGATATTGCCCAGTTTGGCTAATGAAACATCTGCAGAAAAGAAAAGAAAAACCTACCAAGAGAGCACCGAGAACCTCTCATTTCACCTCAGAGTTACAAATATTCTCCTTAATGACAATGACATGGTGGCGAAGTGGTAGGAAGGCAGTACTGCAGGCTACTCCTCCTCACTACTGGCTGCCAGACATTTGGTGGTTCGAATCTCACCAAGCCTCAAGCTTGACTCAGCCTCCCATCCTTCCAAGGTCAATAAAATGAGGACCCAGATTGTTGGGGGCAAAAGTCTGACTCTGTAGGAGCGGTGCGGTGGCCTAGAGGTGGAGCTCTCACCTCCCAATCAGGAGACTGTGAGTTCCATCCTAGGTAGAGGCAGATATTTCTCTCTCTCTGGGCACGCTGAGAATGTATCTGGTGAACTAAACTCCGTATTGGTGACAGGAAGGGCATCTGGCCATTAAAACACTCTGTCAGCTCCACTAAGTTGCCCAGACTCCACCCCACAAGGGATGATGGGGTTGTTAAAGGAAGATGATAATGAATATGCTGATTTTGTAAACGGCTTAGAGAGGGCTGTAAACAGAGGTGGGTTCCTGCCAATTCTAAGCTCTTCTATAGAAGAGGTTCCACAAATCTCCAGGGCCGTTTACAACCGATTCCAGCTCCCTCCCCTGCCCGTCCACCCATCATCAAGAGGAAGAGCGAGAGGAGGAATTCTGGGAGCTGAAGTCCACAAGTCTTAAAGCTGTCAAGTTTGAACACCCCTGGGTTTTTTTTTTTCTTCTAAAGGGTTAGGGGTGCAAGGGTCTTGGAACTTGACAGCTTTAAGACTTGCGTGCTTCAAATGCCAGTTTCTGAGCCAACATTTTGGTTGCTAAGCAATAGCGCTGTTAAGTGAAGTTCATCACATTTTACAAGTTGGCCACGCCCACCCAGTCACATGACTGTCAAGCCACTCCCACCCAATCACATAGCCAGCAAGCCACTCCCACAAAGTAGGCCATACCTACAGAAGAGGTTCTAAAAAAATTGAAGCCCACCACTGGCTGTAAAGCACTGTGAAGTGGTATATAAGTGCTATTGCTATATTACAGGGAAATGAGGTCAAATTGGGAGCCCTTAATATACAAAAGATCTATAATAATCATAACAGATTTCCTCTCTCCAATCAATATAAGACATTTTCTGCGCTAAGCCATCCCAACCACATTGTTCAATACCTACAAATCTCTTCCATATATCAGACAAGGTTTGTTTATTCTCAACCCTTTCTGGGTTATGATATACACAAGAATTAACCAGGGACCTTCAGCATGTAAAATAGAGGTCTATTATTGTTATAGTCAACTGAAGCTGTATTTTTAGCTCCCTCCAAAGAAGGCAGATGGTAATTTTGCAGATCAATTCCCATTATCATCACCATTTGGCCTAGCAACAGAGAGCAGCTATATCTGAAAAGTATTAGGGTCCCCAGTTACCAGTTTTTGAAATATATGTGTGTGTGTGTGTGTGTGTGTGTGTGTGTGTGTGTGTGTGTGTGTGTGTTTGTAGATTTTCACGGGTGTAGGTATGCTGGTATTGCTGGCTTCGGGGATTTTCCCGTGTATAAGGCATAGAAATGTTATTGCAACGTTTCGACAAGATCTCACTTGTCATCATCAGGCAGGCTTTTGTCACACACACATACTGCTTCCCTCTCTGCCTTTCGGCTCATCACCAGAAACCATCTAGACAGAGAACCATGAAATTACATTGTGTAATTTTTTTTTTTAGATATGTGTGTTAGTTTTATGAGCTGATCACTAAATTTAAATTTGAGAGACCAAGATAGATCTATTTTGAGCTTATTAGCTCTGTGGCCAACTGATGAGAGCTAATAAGCTCGAAATAGATCTATCTTGGTCTCTCAAATTTAAATTTAGTGATCAGCTCATAAAACTAACATATATATATGTTAGTTTTTGCAAGAAAGCCAAGGCTGAAGCCTGGTGATGATGGGGGTGATCCCATCGAAACGTTGCAAAAACACCTTTAATTTTACACGAGAAAAGACCCGAATAAGCCAAAATCTACATATATATATATATGTATGTAGTCTTAAATGAAGACTAATTATCACAGCTCCTGTGAAAAGGTCCCTTTAAGGGGAGGAGACTCAACGTCATCCCTCTCTGCCCTTTGACTCAACCCAGAGTCATCCAGACAGAGAACCAAATTAGATTACTGCTGTGTGACATTTTTTAGATATGTGTTAGATTTTTAGGGCAGAGAGGGATGACGTTGAGTCTCCTCCCCTTAAAGGGACCTCTTCACAGGAGCTGTGATAATTAGTCTTCATTTAAGAGTCCTGTAAATTGGCTCATATATCAGGGATACCAGATAGCTCAAGGCATAGAGAGCTTGCCTCAAATGCTAGAAAGCCCTGGTTCAAATCCCAGTAGAAGGAGTATGGCCAGCTGAAGAAGGCTAATAAGCCTGAAATGGATCCATCCTGGTCTCTTTATTTTCTAACACATATCTAAAAAATGTCACACAGCAGTAATCTAATTTGGTTCTCTGTCTGGATGACTCTGGGTTGAGTCGAAGGGCAGAGAGGGATGACGTTGAGTCTCCTCCCCTTAAAGGGACCTCTTCACAGGAGCTGTGATAATTAGTCTTCATATATATATATATATATATATATATATATATATATATGTATGTATGTATGTATGTATGTATGTATGTATGTATGTATGTATGTATGTATGTATGTACATTGTTGCAAATATATATATTTGCTTTCGTAGATTTTCACAGGTGTAGGTATGCTGGTATTGTCATCCTCGGGTGTTTTCCCATGTATATAGCATGGAATTTTTTTTGCAACGTTTCGTTATATATATTCCTGATCAAGGTCTAGTAATGTATCTGGGAAACATGTTTCTATATTCTGTTTTTTTCTCCTTTTCTTGCTGTTATAGTACAGTATATGCCTTAGCAGCACAACTTCATTAGGTTTCTTCCATCCCTTTTTTTGTTTGTTTCTTAACATTTATTGACTTCAATATTTTTTTTTTCAGGAAACAAGGATTCAAACAAAGGCAAAATCTTGATACCTTTGCACAATGGATCATGTAAATTAGGGATAGTGAGGGAAATAGCCATGAATAACAGATTTTGTCTTCCGCCACCGAAATCTGGTGTCTGATTTGTTTTTAATGGGTAGTTTTGCAGATTTGCCTTGTCTGTACAACCTGGTGAGAACATTTTCCCTTAACTTAGCCTTCTAATCTGAACATTGTCGCATTGCAAAACCCAAATAAATACAGTAAATCCAGGGTCTTTCACCCTTCCTTCCTTCCTTCCTTCCTTCCTTCCTGCCTGCCTGCCTGCCTGCCTGCCTGCCTGCCTGCCTGCCTTCCTTCCTTCCTTCCTTCCTTCCTTCCTTCCTTCCTTCCTTCCTTCCTGTTAGATTAGAAGAAGGATTCCGACTCAGGCATGGTCAAACAACAGGAACATTTATTCAGCAACTATTTACAATATACAAGGATCATTACTGGCAAGGTTTCCCTGTCTGACAGCCGTTTATATACAGCTTTTAGGAGGGAAACCTTTCAGCAAGGTAGCTGCAACATTGTATCAGATCTCCAGACAGAATCCGGCCAGCTGCATCTGGGCCAATCATATGCAGCTGCCGGCTCCGTTCCGGAATGCGGTGACTCAGAGTTCACCAGACTTGCTGGCACCAGCCTGAGGACTTAACACTTCCTTCCTTCTCCCTCTCTCTGTCTCTCTCTCTGTGTGTGTGTCTCTCTCTCTGTGTTTCTCTGTCTCTCTCTCTCTGTCTCTTTCTCTCAGGGTCTCTCCTCCTTTCTTTCTCTCTTTGTCACTTTCACATCCATCCTTCACACGTTTGCTCTCTGTCTGAGAGTATTTAAACACTTGCGTTTTGCTCTCAGATCCTCAGACAAACTCCTAAATCAGCCCAAACTGTCTCCCTTTCTTCCCCTTACATGTCACAGTGGAGTAACTGATTTGTTGTTATTTGCATTCAAGCAACCTGTTCATTTTAATAACCTGGAAGATATTTGTCCTCTGTTATTATCTGCTTTTGTAGATTAAGGCCAGAATGCATCTGTAACAACCCTCTTAAGAAAACCGAGAGACAACTCAACTCACAGTTGAAAACATACTCTTCTAAAGAGAAGTGTGATAGAGAACCCTTAATCCAACATCTGCAACTAACAACGTTCAATAAAAAGATATATTACTTCATTAACAGTTTCAAACCATTGACTTTTTCATGTAGGGATTTGTTTTCTTTTATTCTGTCAAAGCAGTAAGTCCGTAGAGATTCTCAGTCCTCAAGGTCATGGTTATCCCAAAGGTGTTTATCCAATCCTTCCATTCCCCACTATCCTGTCAGAGCTGAAGAAGCTTCTTGGATGAGAAGCAAAATGTCTTCAAAAGAAAACAAACAAACAGGAAAGTCCAGTTGCCTCCTGAAAAAGCTCCTTTGTGTCAAAGCAATATCAACTCATGACAGCTTTGAACCGTCTATAAAACTTTGGCAACTGTGAAAATATATCACAGGGTACAGGTTGGGTTCCCAGTTGTATCATATCATAGTTCAATTTATAAGTTACTAGCTGATAACCCGGCATTGCCCAGGTATTTATTTATTTATAGGGGGGAAATGTCTGGACCAAACATAATTTCGAATGTTAGATTTTCCTGCTTATCAAAGGGAGCCCCCTTGTGGAGTACAGTAGAATCCATTTTATGTCACTACAGTAGAAGCCATTTTAAGGCACAACAGGCTGTATCATAACAGAACACACACCCCGAAGGGGAGTTAGGGGTGTCTTACCCCCACAGTATTTGTTTCCAGAGAGTAAGTCTTATATGTACCAAGTTGGGCTGAAATTGCTTGCACCGTTTCAGAATTATGCTGGAACACACACACACACACACAGGTAATTGTTTCACATTTTAATTTATTGATCAGCTCATAAAACTAACACACACACACACATATATATCACAACACCCTTGTAAGCCCCAATTAAGGGAGGAAGCAAGCTGTTTTCCTTTTCTGTCTTTCGGCTCATCACAAGAGACCATGCAGACAGAAAGCTATTTGTTTTGTTGCCTTTTGTTTACATTTGTGTTAGGTTTGTGCTGATAAATAA